>PVKN010000621.1:0-70062 GCA_004027915.1 Capromys pilorides
GATATTTACATATGTAGGTCTCATTTATTTCACTTATAAGTATATGTTCAATATACATCCATTTATATATAAAGTCTTCCAGTTTGTCATTCTTTATGGCTGAGTAATATTCCATTGTATAAAAATACCACATCTTTTTCAACCATTCCTCAACCCATTGTTATTTCTTATTCAAAGAAAAAAATTTTAAATTTAGCTTTGAGCCAAAGAATGACTAAGGATAGCAATTTATGAGAAAACTAAGGGCATGGCTTTAGATGCTGTCAGAAAGTAGTTCGAGCTCTTATGCTTGCTAGATCCAGGGAGAGCTGAAGTTAACCAAATTAGCCAGAGAGTTAAAGTGGTTTTCTCCTCCTGGTCTTACGCTGTATACCCAAAAAGTCTTGGGTATAAAGAGGCAAATGTTTCTATATCCAAATGGAACTTTCACCAAGAAGCATAAGTACTCTGCTGTAGTCCAAGGAAACATTCACAGTTTGTAATTATTCCAAATTTAAGGCTTGAACTAGGCTAAGCTATGGGAGAGAATGCTAAATGACTGGTGGAAACAACTTACTATTTTAAAAACCATTGTTTTCCTTTATAATTTATTTTAAATTTATTGTTTTCCTAAAATATTAAATATACTAACACCTGCTTTGGCAGATGCAAGGGCTAGGGGTTTGATTCCCAGGCCTGCCTAGCTATGCCTGTCCATAGGGTAAGCTGAGACAGTGATTGAGACTGGGCATAGTGGTGTGAACCTGTAATCCCAGCGCTTTGGGAGGCTGAAAACAGGAGAATCATTAGCAGTCTGATCTACAGAGTGAACCCCTGTAAACCCTGTAGATCCTGTACTATATACATAAAAAATTTTAGAAAAATAAAATACTAAATGTACTAATGCTACACTATCTGTGCCGAGCTCCTTGAATAATCTATTTTACTTTTTATGAAAAGATCCCATCTGCATGTGGAAGCAGACTTATTTATTCTCCCATTCATTGTGGGCGAAGCCTTCACAGGGTTCATCTTACAAAGCAATAACTAGAGGCCCATCTAAGACAACATAATCTACCTAAACATCACCTGAAACATCCAACTAAAAATATGTTTCCTTCTGAGAAGTTGACTAGCAAGTAAAAGCCTAGAATGAAATTAAAAATATTAGCTACCTCAAACTGCTCCCGTAAATGCCAGAAGATGGTTAACTGATATATAGGAAATAATTTTACTGGGTGAATACTTCCACCTTAATGAGAGTATTTTAGGTAGAACAACAGGTACTGAAGCCAGGCTTCTGAAGGCTACATAAATATCTATGAATTGAGAAGTTGTGGAGTGGAAATGTAGATAATTGTTGAAGAAATTGGACTATAACATGAGAGGCAAAATGATGTAGGAACGAGAAAACTTGGGGTCAACACAGATGGGAATGTTTTTCCAATTTTTGTTCTAAAATGAATTTTCTTTCCTGTTCATCTGGAAGTTCATAAACATGGATTTCAAAGAGGGAGAAAGTCTACATATCTAGGAGAGAGGAGAGAGAATCAAGAAGGAAAAAGGAGGAAGAGTGTTGGGAGCCATAGGAAGCCAGAAAATTGACCAAGTGTGTGTAGGTGGGACTGGGCCTCAGTGCCTAAAGCAAACAACTACCCCAGTGCTGAGAAAAACATTCTGTCTGGTTCAGGCCTGCTATTAGTCGCTAAGCAATCTGTGTCATGTGGTACAAACTTTTCAAAAGTATAAATAAAGGATTCATTTTGTGTGTGTTGAGTTAGTCTTGCCCATCAGGCAGACTGGCAACCACCTAGCCCAGCTTTTCATTGTCTTGTCTATCTTTCTCATTCCTACCACAGTACCTCCCTGGGGTTGAACCATTCTCAGTAACACCAAAGGATCCCTACAGAGGAGGAAGAGGGAAGATATAATCAAACACTGAATGTTCACTTTGGGTGCTGATGGTTAGTCCATTTGATCATCCTAGCCAACCCTGTGCTTCAGATGAGGAAGCTGTATTTGAGAGAGAAGCACATGGCACAAGCAGATTTCAAGGTCAATGTGCTTGGGCACCTAGCAGGCCATGTTCAGGAATCCTGTGTCTGTATTCCTGAAGGATAAAACCACAAGGACTTACTTTCAGGTGTGTCAGAAACAAAATCTAGAGAAAGATTCTGCATCAGTCAGCATTTTACCAGAGAAACATACATAACAGAAGATATACAGATGTATAAGAATTTACAAGATCGACTTATGATGGCCACTCACAGAGTTGGATGAGGAGGCGTGCAGAGGACATCTGCACACTGGAGACTGCAGGGTTCAGTCCAACATCTGGAGCTCACCGCATGGTCTGGTACAGGTCTGTGGCCAGAATCCAATGGGTTTGCAATGGAAAGCTGAGAAATCTATGCCAGAGGTACAAAGGACCTGTACCAGAAGCTGAAGAGTCTGCCCTGAAAGCCTGGAGATGACAAAGTTGAATTTGAAGGCAAAGACCAGAGTTCCTCCAAAGAAACAGAGGCTGACCCCTCCTTGCACATTTCCCCTCCGTGTGTCCAGGGGATGAGCCACCCTAGGGTGGGTCTTCCACACCCTGGAGCATGTAATTGCTGAGCCAATTTAGCTAAGCTTCTCTTAACTAAACTTCTCAAGTGGCCACAATCGATCAACCATCACGGATACCCAACACCTGCCATTTACCCATCTGAACCAGTTCTAAAAAGCTCACTTTGGAGGCTGTGTGACCTGAATCTGAAAGAGCACAAATGTATTCAAAGATGTATAAAACAACAATCACACATGCAGAATAACACTGCTGCTGACGCCCCAAACACCACATAGCTTCGAAGTCACAATGCCCACAAACACCTACTTAGCATCTCATAGCCCCCGGGTATTTGTCACATTCCTGCAACAGAGGCAAAATCTGCACACACAAAAACTATTAACGCATCCAGCAGACTCGTTTACTTGTACATTTCTGAGTGTTGTTTCTTGGGTCCTACTGAAGGTACCCCTGAGACATCTCAGCCAACACAATGAAAAATGAAACTACGCACCACAGATTTGTTAAATCAGACTAGCACATGCACAAGGAAATATCACCCCGAATAGCATTGCCATTAGCAAACAATATAATATTTATTAAGCACTTGACTGCCTGGAATACCCCCTTGTAGCCAGTAAAGATTAGGAGTTAAAGACCATAGGAAACATGAAGTTTCCTTTTCCAAATACAGGCAGGGAGTCCTTTATAGTTTCCCCTATGCACTGGGGGAGTGCTCATTTCTACATCATCTCAAAACCATGTCTTTTTATGCTCAGGGCTCACAGGAGAGTCATTCTGATTCTGTCGTCCTCCAAGTCTTTCTCTAACCTGCACACACAACTTCCTCTTTACGAAGTGGAAGCAACTGGAAACTCATGAGACTGAGGTTCTTTGAGGATGTGTACTTGCATGGCCCACAAGACCTGTAGAGACAGCCCCTGGCCCTGCCTGGCACTGCGAGGTGTCCAGCTCCTGGCAGGATTAGGGATGCCTGCCCAGACCTACAAGTGAATAGAGAGTGTGCCCCTGAGAATGAAGTGTAGGTGACTGCAGGGACTGGGCCCTAAAATTGAAGTCACTCTGGTTTCTCTTCAGATCATATAAATCTTTCAGCTTTTACTAAAATTGAAGTCAGTAGATCTTGGTTTGGGCCAGATCAGCCTACAAAAATCTAAGCACTTGAACACACTATGTCCTCGTTGCTGTCTGAGTACAAGGCAGGCCACTACGTTCAGCGCACTCCACTCCCTGGAGGCTTTCAATCAAAGACTGCAGATAGCTGGCAGAAGAGCACAGTGGCTCCCTCCCCCTTCATTTGGGGTAAATCTGAGGCCCTGCATCTGCTGTTATTGTTTCCAGTAGCATCCATTCAGATGTCCAGGTTCTCTCTGCAGCTTGCACTTTGTACATCTAGCATACCCAGCAACCTCTATCTGCACATCTACCCGACACTGCCAACTTCACATCTAAACTTAGACTCACAGGTCTCCTTTTCTTAATGCTTTCTACCTGAGGCCTGGATGCACCACTCGCCCACCATCAGTTCAGGACTCATTCTTTCCTGTACCCTTTCCTCGCCCTCTCTGGTCACCTGCTCCAATATTTAAATTCTGTAAACCTTATCTCCTAAACTGTCTCCAGATTAGTCCCCCTTTCCCCAGCCTCACTACCAGTGGCATGGAGTGTCCTTACCGAAATTATTACAGTACACTCCTAGTTCCATGGATGCTTACGATTTTGCTCGCTCCTATCTGCCTCCAATCTATCTTTCCTCATGTGTTTCTCACTGCACCAAGTGTTCATTCTTCCTTACAGGACTAAGTCCTTACCCTTTGTCCCATTAGTCAATTTCTCTATAAACTGGCCTTCAGAGCTCTTCTCCATCCATGAACTAAGTCTGGATGGCTTGTAGCTTGGGTGGCTCCTGTGTCATGCCCACATGGCATTTAAGCATCATTACCTGCTCTTCAATCTGACCATAGCTGTCCAAGAGTAGGGACTACGGCATGCTTATGCTAATAGGTGCAGCATCAACTCCAGGACACCCTGTGCATTATAGGAAACAGCAAATATCTCTTGAATGGAAATAAGCCTTGGCTAGCCATGCTACAAAAGTATAAGGATGGCCTATTAATGATATTGAGCTTCAGTCCATAGATCATACAAGTCAATGGCATGATCCAGGCCATGTACCTAAATGTTATGTTAGTGGCAGTATATATAGAGAAAAAACCTCTCCCAATGATATCATGTTATTATTTTCTTTTCATAATTTAATAATAATTTCTTTTCATAATTCTGATCATACTATGTAATTTTTAAAAAATTATGGATGTGTAATTTTGTACATATTCACTTCACTGTTTTTTTTTTAATTTACTGGCCACAGATGTTATAGAAGGCCAGATTCTTCTAGACCAATGCACAGAGTATCTCCTGAGACCTGCAGGGATAACCATTGTGTTAAAGGAGGAGGACGCTAAGTCACCATGACCATGGAGGGTGAAGGCATTCCTCATGCCCTGCCACATATCTTTAAATGCATGAATAATCATAAAATGAATTGACCAGAGGACAGAAAAGCAGATAATTAGATGGCTGGGCTTGTGATGAATCAAACAGGACAACATGCTAATGATAGAATTCAGGAGATGTGGTCAGAAAGTGTGGAGAACACATGGAGAGTGTCAAAGTTAAATTCTTAGACATATTTCCATTAATTCCCCCTCAAAATCACTGCAGTTGAAGCACACATATCCCAACATTCCTGCCATTCATTATCTAATGCCATTCCTGTTCTTTCATGAGTATATTTATGGGAAGTGATAAAAAAAGGCAGTAACTGCTGCTGCCTGGCCCCATCTGATGGAAAATCTGACTTATAAAATCACTGCAGAGTGAGTCAGATGCAGTATCACGTTCCTGTCATCTTAACACTAGAGAGTCTGAGGCAGGAGGGTCATTGTGAGTTCAAAACCAACCTGGACTGTAACAATGAGTTGAAGGATATCCTGAACTGCATAACTTGACCCTGTCTCAAAACAACACAGAACATTTCAAAGTGGCCTCATCTGCCTTTTCAATCACACTTAACATTATACGATTTGTGACTGGTCTCCAAAATCAAACCAATCATGAAACGTAAAAGTTTGGGATAAATTTAGGATATTGAGGAAGCCCGGACAGAGCAACTAACACATGCTATGAGAGAGGACTTCCATAATTATATCAGAAAGTGGCAAGAAAGATGAGATAAGTGTGTTCCCAGTGAGGAGGGATATTTTGAGGGGGGGTTAGTGGCAATTCATTTTTTCTATAATGTGTTTTTAAAAGAAACTAACGCTTCATCATGTAATATCACTTCTTGGCCTTTTGGCTAAGATCAAGCATAGATTCTCTGTGTATTTTGATCCTGCCTTATAGAAGGTAAACATATTGTTGCTTCCTCTAAAACTCTTTGCTTTTCCTATATGTCTGCAAATGTTTATAGTAAATGTTTAGGAGAATGAAAAGAATTCATGACAAATACTGACATCTCTTAAATGCAAGTGAACAGTGACCAGAAGCGGGCTCAGAGTTCGACTTGTTTTCTTTCTTTCTTGTACCTGTGTCCACTTCTGCTTCAGTACACAAGCCCAGCTACCAGCCCACAGAGGATGCCCTCCAATGGTCTCACATTACTCTGTTTTAAATCCAAATGCTCAGAGAATCAAAACAGTCTGTTCCCAGGAACATCAGTAGTCAAGAGTTTACTGTGTGTGTATGGCAGGGCAAAGAGCTTGTCCCTGTTGAATGCTTTTGTTATGCTTGAAAAAGGAAGTTGAACTTCTCCACCTGCAAATGAAACTAGAAACCTCTTTTCCCCCAACCCCAAAAGGACTTGGAAGAAAGGGTGGCTTTCGATGAAGAACATTTTTTTTCAAGCATAAAATATCTTTTTCTTCCTTCTTAGGTACTTGGCAAGAGTGTCAGCTTTCTCTCAAGCTGCTGAAAAGTTATGTGGGAAAATGTTAAGATTGCTCATTAAGAGAAAACTCACATAGTGGTAAAAAGAGGTTGTTCTGTTTTGCTTTCCAATCTTCTTGATATTTTGGATTTTAAGAGTTTTCTTCCAAAAATACCCCCTAGGTCAATGTACCTATTCTCCACGTCCTCAATCAGGGGACTTCTCATAACTTTGCAAAGAGAAGGCGGTTGTTTGTCTGGCCCAAGCTGTACACTGACTCTTTCATGGTACTACATCTTTCTACTCCTGTGGCCAACTACCTGGCTGTTATTGCCACTGTTTGTTCAAGTGGTGAGGAAATATTAAATAACATGCATTCTCAGCAGAGAGGGGACAGTAATTATCAACAGATGGCAGCAGTGGGGGACTGAGAGGGCAGAAGAGTCCTCCCTATGGGGGGCTGGACCCCATCTCAAGCAATTCAATGGTTTCCATCCTGGGCAGAGCAGGGCCAGTTGACCACCAGTCTCTCACCCTACTTTTCATGTTGTGCTATCCTTTCCAAGGCATCCATCTTAAACAACTAGCTCCAGATTCTCCCAAAAGAGGTAAAAAATTGAACAATGTGGTGAACTCACTTAGCTGTCCTTAAGACCAAGGAAGCACCATCAGGAGGATTGTGAGTTTTCAGGGGAGTGAACAAAATATTTCTTCTCTGTGGACAGAATTCAGTGTAGCAAGTTCATACGCAAGGCTGGCTCTGCTCACACCCTAGAAACACAGGAACTCAGGAGCAAGAAGATACCAGCCCAGCCCACGAGGAACCAACATCTAAAGACAAAAATAACTGCTTATAAAACAAGAGAGTACCTGCAACCATAAAGTCCATGTGCTATGCATAATGTCCTAAGAAACAAACTGTCATAAGTTAACTGTTACAGATGGCAAGAATAGAAGCGGGATAGGTGAAGCAACTGCCAAGAAAGACTGTAAAAAGAGACAGCATGTGCGATGAGGTTGTAAATAAGAGCACTCTGGTTCTCCAAATGCTCCCAGTAGTGAGCACTCTGCACTGAAGGAGACGGGCAAGCTCCCTGCCCTAGTGAACCTTTCATCCACAGGAAGAAAGTGAAGAAGAACTCTTCTAATAGGCTCAGGGCAGCAGAAATGCTTGGACAAAGACAGAGCCTGGCAAAGTGAAGAATGATCGCTAGAGAAATCCAGAAATTCTTCCGTGCATTTATTAAGCCAATAGTTGTGAAATGCAACTCAACAAGACTGGCAGCGTCTTAGCCTTCATAGAATGCACTGCCGAGTAGTACGGGTGTGGAGGGCGAGCAACGTTTATTCTGCAGAGACTCCTCCAGGAGCTTGTGGGACCGAAGCCCTTATTCATAAATCCGTGAATTCAATGCATGAAGAAGCAATGTTGATTTTTGCCCCTCCTTTAGATGATGTCTGCTGTGTGGAGGAAGCAGCGGGGCACAGATGAAGGATCCTAGAAAAACCCCACCCGGGGTTAAAGTTGCTGCCAGAGAAAAGGGAAAATAAAGACTTCCGCGCATCTCTCACACCAGTGAGGTGCGCTGTGTAAAATACTTAAAGACAAAGAAAATAAAGATAAAGAAGTAGATGCTCTGAATAGAATTGAAATCGCCTGTACACTCCTTTCCCATCTGGTAGCCTCCCTCGTTGAAATCTGTACATTGTGCTTCTATGTTCAAGCTTAAAACTTTTATAATTTTCTAACAAGCCTAAAATCAGTCACTACTTCCATGATTCTTCAAAAAGGTCGGACAACTCCTGGGCCAGCGAGATGGCTCAGCGGTCTAAAGCGTCTGCTTAGGCAAGCTTAGGCAGGCGCAGGGAACCGCGGTTAGAACCCAGACGTCAAGATGCCATGCCAGCCCCACCCTCAGGGAGGGGTTAGCTGGCAAAAAAAAAATTCAGAAAACTCCATATTTTAACAACTCATTTAAAGCTGAGGAAGTAGCTGTCCTCTTTTTCTTGTCATCTAGACATTTAGCTTCATAATTTTGTTAAACTGTATTTTTCCGTTTTGCTACATGACTAAGATACTGTTTTTGGGAGGCAAGGGCTGTGCTCTATTTTACTCTGCCTCCATTCTTTCATTATAGGCTTCCTCCTCGATAGTAGTTCGTCTGGTATAAAAACATCATTTATAACTATTACCATTTTAACTTTAACTTTTGACTTTGAAGCTCTTGTTACCTGGTTTCCTGGTATCTGTATATTTATAATTTTCTCTTAATCTGTTCTTCTTGTAGCTTTATGGTTGGCTCCTTTAAAATTAATATTCTAAAAAATTGAATATTCTTCAACTTGCATATGGCCGTTTTGGTTTGGCTTTAGTTTTTATTTCTCTGACTCAGTTCTCTTTCAAAAACCCTGAGAAATGTATAGCCAGAATACTTCTCAACAATCTCTACCATTTTCATAAGTTATTTCTCATAGCTTCTTTTAATTTAAGATAAATCAGTTAATATTATCCTCAAATCTGTTCATCCTCTTCTCCATACAGTCTGAAGTTTGCTTCTTTGAATTATTGGTTCCCGAAATTGTATTTCTGAATTCCAAATTACTTGTGGAAGTTTCAAAATCTATACATGTCCTTGTTCAGCTAATAGCCTGTTTATGCTTAAAATATATTACCTTGTCTATTCCTTCATGGTTCTGGGAGTCTGCTTTACTGATTGTATTAATCTGATCTCACCTGCCACACACCTGACTGTAGGTGCATCGGAACCAGTTTCTGCCAGGCCACAGCCCGAGCCTCCCTGCCCTTGGGAGGCCAGAGGACTCCAGGCCCCCTCATGCTATCTGTGGTAGATTGCTCTTCCCTTTCAGAGCCATGGGATATTTATCTGATTTTTGCATGTGGGGCTTGCTCTGTGTTGCTATACTGAGGCCATCATTTCTACATGGAAAGCAGCAGAGCCAAGAGGACGCTCGTAGGCTCTTCCTACCAGCTCTTCCTGTGGGCGTCACCACCCCTCTTCTATAGTCACATGGCTAGTTAGCTAGGGATGGGGTTGCACACCAATAATCCTAGCACTCTGGTAGCCTGAGGCAGGAGATTAACAAAAGCCTGGGGATGTAGCTCACTTGAAGGTCTTGACTTCAATCCCCTTCATCACCAAAAGCAACATAGCAGAAGTCACATGGTTGTTCCAGTCCACTTTTTTTGGTTTGGGCCATGGTTATTCCTCTGCTCAGAATGTGCCTCCTGGCTGCTGCCTTCCTCATTCCTTCAGATGAACTTCACGCTTCTTAGGGAAATTTTCCGTCATGGTCTGCACCATCCAGCTCCAGCTCTCGTATCCAACCTCCTTCCTTGATGAAGCACAAACTTCCAGAGAGTAGAGGTTGAGTCTCAGGTTTCCACTCAAACCTCACCATAAGAGTGCGTGGTCCACATTTAATGAAAGGGTAACTGACACTTCCTTGCTCAAGTTTTAGAAAGTATGTGTGGTTTAATTTTCACTTGTCTAAAACTGAGACTAAAGATAAGGATTGAAACTAAAACACTCTTCCTCCTAAAGCCCTCTCGAACTCTCAAACTCCACTCAGATGCCCCACCAATGGGAGGAGACCTTGCAATGTCTCCCAGCCCTGTGGAACGCAAAGCAGTTTGTTCTCCTTTCCATTTTGAAAGATAAATAGGATTTGTGGAGAAATTATGCAAACTTTCCCTAGAAAATAAAAAGATTTTTTTAAAAACCCACAGGCAAACTTGGGAAAAGCCAAAATCAACTAGCTTCATTTTACATGCAGAAGTTTCTACACGCTCACTAGAAACTAATGGGAACGATTAAATCTTTGTAACATGTAGGAAAATCAATGTACCATACCTCAGAAAAATGTTAAATATACACATACATACATATGTGTCTACAAACACACAAACAGGAAGAGCACTTTCATGCAGAGCAAAGGGAAATTTCAACCAATAAGTATTTTTAGACAACTGCCACTTATTTCCCAAAAGTAGAGATGATTTGTAATTTCCCCTAGACAGATCTTACTCCCAGCCCTCCACGAGCTCCCAACGCCACCTTTCGCCTTCAGATAGCCTTCCCTGCTGTGGTTCATCGGGCAGAACTCAGCTTGACTTTTGTCTCTTCTCCACAGCCCCTGGCTCCTGCTACCTCACCACCACTGCTCCATCTACCCTGCCATCATGGCGAGGATGTGAATTGTTTCCCTCTAGGGTGCATTGTTTCTTCTCATGTCTGTCTTTCATCAAACTGTGGGTCACCTGAGAACCACATGCATTCATGCGGACAGAGAGTACAGAGAGCATTCACTTCTGAGCCCCAGCAGAAACCTTTGCTTGGTACATAAGAGATATGAAATAAATTTGGGGGAAATGAACGAATGGAGGAATACACAAAATCCATGAGGAGAACTGTTTCACTGTCTATTTTACACCATACAGTGGACTGCAGCGTGCAAACCAGAGAAGCTTCTGCATAGGCCCTGCCAACACCCAGGGTGAACAGAGAGGCCCTCCTAAAACGAAAACAGGCGAGCGCCCCCCACTTTAAAAAATAATCTCCAATTTTACATCAGCAAATAAACACTCCAATGACATGTTTTTCTATTAAGAACTCATGGGCCTTAAATTTCTTTTTAATCACAGGCTTTAGTATTATTACACGTGTTCCATTAACAGGCATATCCAATGAATTCCCTTTCATAAACACTAGCAAATTCAGTGCAAGCCACCAGGTGATTAATTTATAATTCTTGACACATTAGGGAGCTAAGGTGAAGGAAGAAGCAGCATGTGAGTCCTGGGATGACAGCCGCTCCGGCCAGCACCAGGGACACACACAGAGGAGCACAGACCAGCACCAGAGCATGCGTCCACACACACACCCACACGTCACCCGTGAACACCCACTGTGCCAAGCCAGTAATGGGTCCAAATTCGACAAACCAATGCCTGAAGGCAAATAACAGAACCTAAACTGTTGCAGGTTCCTTTTCCCATAAAAATAATAATAATGAATAAAACTAGTTGGAGCTTGGCCAGAGCCTAATGCAGCACAATTTCTAAATTCGGCATCCTCCTTGCTCCCACACACATAGCCCCAGCTTCTCCACCACCTCCATCTTGCCTCTCTAGGTAGGTCACCTTAGCCTGAATAAACAGCCATTCCGCAGCTACTGCAGTCCCCAATGACCAGTGCATCAGGCCTGCATGCAATGCTTAAGGGACAGAGACCCACTCTACAAAAGGAAGAAGACTACTGGACTGAAATGAACGTGTGGGTTGTAGCAAGCTAAC
This sequence comes from Capromys pilorides, assembly GCA_004027915.1. Classification (NCBI taxonomy): domain Eukaryota; kingdom Metazoa; phylum Chordata; class Mammalia; order Rodentia; family Capromyidae; genus Capromys; species Capromys pilorides. The sequence continues at coordinate 11,791 of PVKN010000621.1, forward strand.
TTCCTTCTCTGCACTACGGGAGTGAACTTCTTCGTAAGGAAATGACAGCTGGCTGCAGCGACTCCTCCCTTCTCACTTCTTATGTAATGGTTTAAAGTTTAGGCTTTGGACCCAGACTGGGTGCAGCTGCAGGCCCTTTATGTGCAAGCATTTCACGGGGATCTGTCACTCTACTTTCTGTGCACTGACATGACGGCAGGGCAGTGCCACTGATGATGACAGCGGGGACTTCACCTGGGGCACAGGTGAGGACTACACAGTAGAGCACGTGCAAAAGGCTTATAAAAAGGTCCACCCGTGTAACCCCTTTATACCAATTAGTTGTTCTTTATTATAAAACTAAGAGATGATTTCCAGAGGTGAAGTTGACTCATTCAATCTTATTTCCATACTACAAAATAAGGAATTGATCAACAGATTGAAGTTTAACACTTCCACTTCCTTCAGGTCCCCCCAACCTAAGAGTCTTGACTCCCAGGTCTCACGAGTCAGCCGGTGTTCTTGGGTGGCCCTGGTGGCTCGAAAGATGGAAGTGGGGCAGGAAAGAGCCACCATCAGGAGCAGCTGTACACGTGGCCGCAAGGGGACCCATGTGGCGCCTCCACCATAGGGCTTTTGGCTGCATCCAGGCCTCTTCAAATCTCAATTTCATGGTCACCAAAAATCACACACGAAGCATCCAGCAGCCTAATGAATATGGAAACTGGTCGGCTTGAACGTCCCCAGAGGTCGTGGTCAGCCTGGGTTGCTTTCAAGCCCTGCAGTGGCCTCTGAGGGCCTGTGGATCCTGGAGCCCTTCGCTGGAGAATGGGAAGGGAATGGAAACAGACTGAGCCGCGGCCTCCTCAGAAGCTATCAGTGCAGAAGCCCTCATAGGGCCTAAATCCAGGACAGGAAAGCAAACATCACTCCAATTATTCAATCTTCCAATACCCTGGTTCAAAAGAAGATTTCCTCCCAAATGAGTCACTGGAAACTGCGCTTTTAAAAGCAGGTTATTTGTTTTTGTTTTATAAAAGCCTGGATACTTTGCTTAGTAATAACAATAAGGGGAGCATAACAGTGATGCAAACAGAGAGCAAGAGGATGGGGGAGCAGAAGGATTACTCCCCAGCTGGCCGTGCAGGCCTGTCCTGGCTGCCCCCTAACACTGCACAGCATGCCAGCTGAGATCACATCAGCACAATGCCATGGAAGAGCTCTGTGACCCAGAGCCACCTCATCTCTGTGCCTGCACCACAGCATGTGGGTTCAACGTCAGATCTACGAGGACATCTACAGGGCCTGAGTTTTCTGCTGTCATAGGGCTTTGAGTAAGTCGCTTCCCCAAGTCTATCATCTATGAAACAGAGCTAGCAATCCTTACCTATTTCACAGGGCTGGAGTAAACAGAGTAACAAACTTGAACATGCCTTGTAAAACATGCACCCGCTCATTCATTTGCATATGTACTAGGAAACCAGTATGATAGCCAGTAATTAATGGGGGCATGCCATGGGGCTGCTACGGTTCAAATCTAATGGCACTGGCTTACTTCTTAGCTACTTGAACAAAGGGCCATTTTCTGTTTCCATTGTGCAGACAGGAAATGGAGCGGAGGCACAGGCTTGCAGGCAGCTTGCGGTGTGGTGACAAGGGCTGGCCTGGCTCATGTGGGCAGCGAGGGGGCCACGGAAATACAAGGTCCTGGTGGACTTCCAGAGGACCTCTCTGGCTAGGCAGCTGGAAGGTTCTAAGAGCTGTGCCCCAATGGGACAGAAGAAGGCTGTCTTGGGCACCAGCATCCCCTCCGTTCGTCAAGGATTTCCCCCAGGATGCTCACCACCTTCACAGACCAGGGTTCCCCAGAACGTCATCAGAACCATGGCACATGCCCAACACCTGCCCTGGGCAGCAGTGAGAGAAAGCCCAGTTCTCAAGCTGCAATGCGAAAAGAGAACTGAGCTGAGCAGATGCCAAGCGGGCACCGGAAGTGTCAGTTATGCCACCCTTTTCAACTGCCAGCTCAGCTATGAGGTGAAAACTATGGCCATAGTTAATCATAATGCATGGGATTTGTTCATTCACTGTAACACTCCCAACACCCTAGTGGACAATGCTAATAAGACTAACAGCTGGACTCCAGGGAAGAAGAAACATGTGCAAGCTCTCTGTACATTCTGTGAGGGTTAAGTATATGCCCAAAGTTGCCATAACAAATCATAATTGTTTTAAACTCCAGCTCTCCATATCTCTTGCACACCTCAAGTTCTTGCCCATCATATTTGTTTCTTCTTTTTACGTATTTAGTCCAGGGTCTACAGGGTCTCACTACCCAGATCGGACTCATAGTGATCCTCCTGTTTTCAGCCTCCCAAGTGCTGGGATTACAAGTGTGTGCCACCACGTGCAGTCTCAGTCGCAGTATCCGCACATTCTAGGGATAGGGTTGGCACAGCAGGCCCAGGGGATCAAACCCCCAGCCCTTGTACCTGCATAAGCAGGTGCTTTAATCCACTGAGCTATCTGGCCCACTGTATTTATTTCTATTGATTCATGGCATCCACAGCCCTCTGAGGTGGCAGTGCTACTTGCATTTGTCTTTCTTGCAAGTCCATACCCACTCCTGACAGACAGTAGAATGCAAGACCCATGAATAAAGCCTGTGACTTCTGTATGTCTCACTCAGTGGCACATTCCCAACAATGCCTGCCAGAAACCAGGCACTCCACGAGCTCTCACTTCTTCACTGAATAAATTAATAAGTGAAATTCAGTGGCCTCAAACTCTTGAGTAGACTGAATGGAGAAGACAGAACCCAACGGGGTTGAGAAATAACTGTCAAACAAAAGAGAAGGGAAAGATTTAAACAGGTGACTCCTCTTCCAAGAAGACCAATGAGAGTCCAGTTCTTACTTTCATAACCATGACCCTGGAAAGAAATTAACCTATAACTACAATCTGCCTCAAGTCAACTGAGAAGCCAAAGCTCAGGTAAGGTGTGTAACATAAAATGTTAGTAGGCAGAAAGTTGGGTAGATTTTAATGATAACCTTAGGAAACAACAATGACTCCAGGAAGAGTGAGTCCTGCTTCCTCTGATTTCCTGAGGCCTGCATGCCCAGGGAAAAAGTATGAGACACTCCTATGAATAGATGATTGACAGTGTGTTGAGGGCTTAGTGCATACAAAGTGCAGATGGACTCATCTGCAAGTCTCTAGGAGGTAGAACTGTTTTCCCCACTGTAGCAGAGGTGACACCAGGACTTCAATCCCTTGCTACATTTCCCATCAATGCCCACAAGGCCATTCTCCACCACCACTTTCCCATGAATCAAGGCAGTGGTTTGCCTGGACTCTGAGAGACAGAACAAAGGAGAAGGGATGTGTGCACTCTCAGGCATGGCTTCTCAATGACCATCTTCACAACTGTTTGCTCTCTTTCATTAGAAAAATGAGAAAGAAATGAAGTATGTCAAGTCACTGAGATTTGCTGTATTGTAGAAGCTCATTTCTCTGGTGATTGCAACCATTTTATCGTTGGAAAACCTGAGGTTTAGGAACTTGTCTTAGCTGAGTTGGTGCTGGAGCTGAAAGGTGAACTCAAACAATCAACCTGAGCCCAAAGAATGAGCCACGAATCAGCCACGTTCCCTGAAGTCAGGAAGTGCAAAGCCAAAACCAGAGATCGTCTCCCAGTTCCCAGAGTCCCCGACAAACAGAGAGCAGATTTCACAGAATGAGTTGGCACAGTGTGCTGTATCTGTGTACAAGCTACCTACTTAATTTTGATACAGATGGTGCATGGCATTTTCTGTTCATTAAATTCCTCAATATAACTTTATAGTAAGAATGCTTGTCTTATATTTCATATAGTCTCAGGGGTGCTAGGAAAGGGGATTAAGCCACCCAGCAACACTGCATGAAACTAATTAACTGGCAGAATTCACAATTTGTTCAAGTATTATGGTGCTACCTATGGGTGGAAAAAAGCAGTGGAAATGGACATCCAAGACAGCGACGGAAAGAAGGAAGTGAAGCAGGTGTGTGTCCGTAATAACTCCAGGGCAAGGCTTGGTGAGCAACATGTCAATGTTGCCAGCTCACCTGGGGTGGAGAAGAGACTCGAGACCACCTCTGACAAACTATAGCCTCCAAGATTGGAACCACCATCCCTAGCCCATCAGCAAGGCTGTTTGCACCTGAAAGAAGTCATGGTAGACCAAAGAACCACATAAAATAAACTGGGCCTCTTCTAAGAGAAGTGTTAGAAATCAAATTCAAGGCTCCTATAGCTTCTTACTATTGTTCTTCAGGGAACAATACCTGAGGTGATCTGCTCATCAGGACAAAAACATGGATGTGAGCTCTCAGTTTTGGACATTCCAGACCATGATCAGTCAGCCCTATGTCCTTGGGCCACTGGGGAGGAAGCACACAGCACAAGGACAAACACTGCCCTCTTCATGGCCCACAGGAAGAGACAGGGTCAGAGGCCTGTGGCCCACTCAGGGCGTGTTCTTCAGGCCCTCCCCGTATTGCTCACCTCCCAGTGGTTTCTCTCCATGGGGTCACCAACCCATCAGTGTCTTCTGTGGCCATTCCAGATCTGAGCTACACTATCTGTCCACTCTCAGAGCTGGAAGGGTGAGTGACTGCTGCTGGGGAACAAGACAGAAAGACAACACAGGAGGGGGACAGAAACATGTGCTCAATGTTTAAATGGTTTTGTTTTTTATTTTTTGTTTTTTTGTTTTTTGTTTTTTTTGTTTTGTTTTAGTTTTACAGTAAAAGATACACTGTGATTAATTCTCCTGAAAATACTTCCCTTATCTGCCGGTGCTAGGGATCAAACTCTTAACCCTATGTTATGAGGCAGGCACTTAGCTGCGAGCTATCTCCCCTGCCCTTCCCTGCCTTCCCACAAACTTATCCCACCTTCATGCGATTCTCTGCAGCAACTCTAGAAATCGTTGTTCCCAGAGTATCCTTAGGTGTGTTGTCATGACTGCCTTAATGCCCTGAATTAATTTGACTTATTCACCCTTCGTGGTCATTCGTGCTTTGTGGGGAAGTCAAAAGTTGCACAGTGCCAGATCCAATGAATAAGGGAGTTAATGACAGACTCCAATGTTTTTATGAGGCTGCCTTTCCAAGCCTGGCTCTCAGCAGGAGCATGCACATTTAGAGTCATATCTCATGAATACACTCACAAAGAGAACTTAGAGAATTGCTTCAAAAAGGGACAAGAATGACTGCATAAGTGTGTTCAATGTGAAGGAACTATTTTGTGAGGGATGGGATACATGGCCATGCATGGTGAAGTGTGAGAATCTGTTTAAGATGTAAACATCCCATCCACCCTATATTTGGTGCCCCCCCTTGTATGCAGTCACTACAGAATGCTTGCTAGGTGCTAAGCACCTAACCCATGATGCTTTTGTCTCATTCATTCACTGCAGAGACATTGGAGGTATTAATGTTATACCCATGTCTACAGGTGAGGAGAGAATCAAATGCTAACATGTGCCTGCTTCTTTCCATTTTTATTGTGAGACAGGATTTGCTAAGTTGGGTACACCGGCCTTCAACTTGGCCCACATCAGAATTTAAATACAATTTGATGGTTAAAATTAACTACATCAATGCTTGTGTAAAGCTTACAACAAGCCGGGCAACTCTCACATACTAAACTTCCTTAATTGTCAAAATAGCATTATTATGATTCCCATTGTGTCAGGGGCAAACTGCAGTATGGAGAAATTAAGGAAAGGAAGTAACGTGTCTGCACAGCTTGCACACCAGAGAAACAGCACTGAGATGCAGGCAGTTTGGCTGCTGTTCCTGCGCTCTGAATTGCCACGCTGCTGTCTGATTCTGGGACTTGCCTCTGTTGTCAATGATGACACCATTTCTCTACTTTGAAAGAGAAAACTTCATGATCAATCTACTGGCTGCATGTTGGGGTGGTAGGATGCACACTCTATTTCCCAGTCCCTTTCCTGAAATCTCTCATTCTGTATCAGCCATGTACCCCTCCTGAGAATTTCTCCTGCACTTGTAAGCCTCTGTTTTATAAAACATATTGAGTTTCATTCCGTTCTCTCTGTACATGGATGTATCCAGGGGCATCACGCATGGAGGCAGAACTGAAATGCACTGTCCAAGTAGGAGCCGTGCAGGGTGCCAGCACATTTCCCAGTTGATCCATCTCCCCTTCAAATGCACAAGAGAGTGATCCAATTTGGAACATTAAAATGAAAATACTTTGTATAATGATTCCTCCCCATTCCTTGTGTAATCAGCTATTTCTGCATAACAAACTACCCCAAAACTGAGCTTAAAAATATTGCGATGGTTTCAAAGTTCTATATGTTCTTAGCTGGTGCAGGTTGGCCCATCCTCTGACCTAGAGTCCTTTGGAGGCTTAGTCAAGGTGCCAGTGAGGGTTACAGTCCTCTTTGGTGGACAGAGAGAGTCTGCTTCGAAGTCACTCCAGCAGCCTCCAGGAATACCAGCTCCTTGGCATGAGGGGCTAACGTTAGGAATAATCACAGCTGAACATGCAGCCTGCATACTCCAGGGTCAGCTCTGTGGAAGTGAGAGATATTGATAGCAGATGCTACAGTTGGAAGCCATAATCCTTGTATAGACTTGCGGTGTGTGTGACACTCGATCGTTTCTACCATATTCCATTCACTGTATTCTTTTGTCTCTTTTAGTACTATAGATTGTGCCCAAGGGTGCTCAACCACTGAGTTATACTCCCATTTCATTTTGAGACAGGGTTTTGCTAAGTTGTGCACCCTAGCCTTCAACTTGCAACCTTCTTGGCTCAGCCTCCCAGAGCACTGGAATTGCGGAAGGGTATTTCTACACCCTGTTTACTCACTCCATTCTATTTGTTAGAAACCAAGCACTAGGTCCAATCCCTGGCCAAGGAGATGGAGGGAAGCACTCATCCTGGAGTGTCGGAACATGTACACAGCACACCTTGCAGTTCTTTCTACCTTTCCTATGTCTCCCATCCCTCCTCCATCTCTTGGGGCCTTTTCCATCTGCAAAAGATCTCGCTCCCTGAATACCACGTGGTTTCTCTTATATGAGAAGCCCAAAATGTTAATAGTTTAACAAGCAAAATAAAAGATGGGTAATGAGAAATGGAGAGAGACTCTTAACCTTATAACCAACATTCGAATGGAAGTGGGCCTAACACCAAACGAATATGTTCTGTCCAGTAGTTGCTGCCCAAAAGACTGATCTGACACACGTTCTCCGAGGAACATAGCAGGCTTCAGCCCTGGTTGACTTAGTGTGTCCACCACAACAGCAGGACACGGAGCTCTCTGTTCTGTCCTGTCTGCTGGCCATGGCCTTAACTACGCTCAGGCACTAGTTTTCTTTCTGGTCATTAGACAGCTGTAAGCCACCCAGGGCAAAACCTGTTATCTTGGAATATAATGAAGTGCATGGAATGTAAGAAGGGTAGCCATTGAAAACAACATATTTAAGAGTGAAAAAACCACTAATTATTAGACTATGACACAAAGCATCAAGCAGCACTTCCCAGGAAAATTGGAACACTCATTCACACTAAACGAAAACTTTTTTCCTTACTATAAATGAGTCATCTTAGGTCACTGATGCAGCTACACCAACCACAGCCCCTGGGAGACCCCAGGGATCAGCCAGTCATCATGCTGACACTGATTTGCCACACTTTTCTTTTATCAGAGCGTCATAAACCCTGAAGGAGAGCAATAAGAAAGCAGACACATCTCTGCGACGTACGAGCAGACAGACATCCACCAGCATGCCAGTCCCCAGCCTTCCTAGCACTAGTGACTGCTTGCATGGGAGACAATTTTTCCATAAATGGGGTAGAAATTGTCATTGCAGGATGATTCAACTGCCTCACAGTAACATTTTTTAATTGTTTTTCAATTTTTATTTACTCATTGATTTGGTACAGAATCTCATTATGTAGCTCAGATCCATGATCCTCCTTGTCTCAGCCTCCCCAGTGCTGGGATTACAGGGCTGTGCCACCACACCCAGTTGTAGTGGCTAGCATGGCACACCTAGGGTTCCAGGTTCAGCACAGCATGAGGTACCTAGAGTCAAACCCATGTCCTTGTGCTTACCAGGCAGGCGTTCAGACTGCTGAACTATCCCAGGCCTCACCCATTCACTTTGCACTTCATTTCCAGTATTATTGCACCATAATATATAATAAAGAGCATACACAACTCACTACAGTGGAGCATCGGTGGGAGCCAGGCTGGTTGTCTAACAATTCAGCAGTCCCCTCTGTAGTGATAGTGACTCTCACAGTGTGCTGGGTGTTTCCAGTCCACCCTATAATCCCATTCCCATTTCTGTCACTGCAGCAAACTCTGCTTCACAGAGATGGGATGTTGGATAAGAAACAGGCTTCTCAGTGCCTTTGTGGAAACCTCAAGATACTCTGCTTTGACTTTAATCCAGAGCATTTGGCGATCTGACACTGTCTCAAACAATCCTCTAACGCTATTGGCATTTGCAGTATTTAGCAGCTTCTAGCACAAAGTTAATTAGGTTGGGTTATTAAAAAATGGGTCACAGACCCCTTACGAGTTGGGTGTATTTTGTTTGTTTGTTTGCTTGTTTGTTTTTATAATTGAGGAGTAATGCTCAAAATAAACAAAAATAGATGAGTGTACCCCAGCTGGGAGAAACAAGATCAGGCTCAGTGTCTATCAAAAGCTTTCCCAATGTTTGGAATATGTCAGAATTCCCAAAGTTGATTTACTGCCCCATACTTACACGTTGCCTTTGAACGCACCCACTTTATCTCCCAGCTTGAAGACCATTACCATTCTCCGGGAAGGAGCAGGTCAAGTTCACTGAGCAGGCTGAGTGCGTCCCATGGGAAAGCAAGTTCTATGGCCCATTCTGCGTCAGGGGAGTACGCTGCCAGGAGTGACCACAGCCGCTCTGGAGTAAGTCTCGTCACTCAAACAGTCTAGCCAGCAACTGTAACGGAAACATAAGTGCTCTGGGTTCACCTCCTTGCAGAGCTGCATAAACCAGGTATGAGGTGAGGACATGGGCCCTGATAATTCTAATCATTACCTATAAAATGTGTGCAGGTGCTTTTCCAGCATGTCTCTATAGATCACGCAGTACACAGATTCACACCGAGAAGTGACCACTCTAATCCTAGTAGTGAAATCAGGGAAGCACCCAGCCACGACAGTCACTCCATCTGTGACTATACCAAAAAGCCACGTCAGCTTTCCAGACATGGAATCATTCGGAGGCTTGGGTAGCTCTGCGGCTGTGTATTGGTTGGCTGCAGAAGAACATATGACTCGTCCTCATTCACTTCCTCCTCAGCAACAAAGTGCACAGAAAGAAGTTTGCTCTCTGGACATCAGTGGACTCCTCAGCCTACACTGCCTGAGACGGGGGCTGCATCCTCTGTAACCATTGTGTCTCCTTATGACGCACTGTTTCATCAGTTCATGTAGTTATGGTGCTAGTGGCTGAAAGAGGAACACATGACTTTCACTGGTACCTGTTTGTAGTGCACTGTAACTGCATGCACAAGGCATTTCTCAGTTTTCTAAAACTCACTTTCCCTCCTTCCCCCTCCATGCATCTTTTGTATAGATAGACAGACAGACAGACAGACAGACAGACAGACAGACGGACAGACAGATCATGATGACCACATTCCTCATCCTAAGGACTTGGTGCATGTACACAGAGCATCACAACCCCCTCCTTTTTTTGTGGTACCAGGGATATTACACTTGCTAAGCAAATGCTTATTCCACTGAGCTATCTACTGGGCCCCTTGCTTTCCCCCTTTTAAAATCTCCTTCTTTGCCTTCTCTTCCCTTTCCTTCCCTTTCCTTCCCTTCCCTAGCATCTCCCTCCATCTTTTGCTTCTCTTCTCACACATCACAGATCCAGCTCACTATTTTTATGCTCTTCTTTATTTTGATCTTTACTCATGTATTAGGGTTCATGTTGCACAAGAAATGATGTCAAGAATCAACTAGTGGGATCACATTGAATTAAAAATTCCCAAACGAAAAAAGGAAACAACCAACAGAATGAAGAGACAACTTCAGAATAGGATAAAATTTTGACACTTAATCATCAAACCACTAATATCTAAAGCACTCATAAAATTATCCCCCCCCCCCAATTTAAAGAAGGCCCACATGGGCATCTGAAATGAATAGTTGATTCCTAGATAAAGAAGTACAAATGGCCAATAAAATATGCTACATCACCAGTCACTTGAGCAATCCAGATTAAAACCACACTGAAATCCCTTCTCACGCCAGAAAGAATGGATACATGCCAATTGTTGAACTCACAGTCTCTCCTAAAATGTCACAACAACAAATGTCTTTCACAGTAGGCAGGATCCACTCTTCACCCACAGTAAAGTGCTTGTTAGCTTTAGCAGTGTGGTTAGCCACTAAGGACGATGCACTCAATACAGACACATTCAACAGAGTGGTGGCCTTCAATAATTGCTTCTGTCCTTTTTGTTCATATTTTTCCCTTTGAAAACTCCACAAAGGCTGGTCTTTTAGGTCAAGGTGCTATAATTCTGTGTGGCAGTTCTGAAGAAATTCTGGCTTTGACAGATAGCTAGCTACCACAAACTATACAAAGCGGGCTTGGAGAATGTAAACAACCTGCTGCAATGAACCTATAATTTAAGGAAGACTCTGGGTATTTTCTTTTAAATGTAGCTTTCTTCTTGTTGGCCTCCTCCAGTCTTCTGACTCATCATTGATCTTTCTCCCTTTTCAAGGAAGCTATGCAGTGGCATTTGGTTTTGTATAGATTTGGGCTAGGGTTAGCTTGTGGACTTAGCAAATCCAAGGCAAGTATACAATGTGGGAAAGAGGTGCAGACAAAAACATAAATAAAATAATGAGTGGACCAAATGACTAAAATAAGTGTTGCCTTCTGAATTACAGCCCATCTGTGGCTACAACTGCAGCTATGATCGCAGTCCATCAGTCCACTTGCCACCTGCCACCAGCTGAAGCTTAATTGTCACTTACCACTCAATGCTAGGCTTTTGAACTGTGAAAGCGAGCAATTGATTTCTTATTATTTATTTATTTTTATTATTATTAATTTACAATAGTTGATACATTGCATAATGTTGTCTTCATCATAGTTGTTCAGAGTACAAGATACAGGCATGATTTCTTGTCTAAACCTCATTAATACAGATCTTTCTTTACATTGCACAAAGAGAAGGTAGCTGTATATTTAGTCCAATAGTCCATAACAGTAGTGGATTATCGGCTTATCTGGCATTATCAGGGGCTGTTGACTTGAGCCTTTTACAACTCAGTATATAAATATGACTTTCCTTTTTATACCTTATGGTTAGACTATGGTCTTATGCTGTCAGACCTCTCTGCCAGTGGTAATCTGTGTTTGCAGCTGCTCCCCAGCACTAGCATCACTGCCTCAGCTCCACCTTAGGCCATCAGGCATGAGATTCTCTTAAGGAGCATGCAGCTGAGATCCTTCCAATGCATACTTCATAGTAGGTTTCCCATTCCCATGTCTAATGCTACTGTTGATCTGCTAGAGGTGGAGCTCAGGCCATGGCACAAATAATGAGGAGTGGATGGATACAAGTACACATGAGGTGTAGACCACTCACCTGATGCTCACCTTTTGTTGTGTAGTCCAGTTCCTAATATGTCATGGACTGGTGTCTCTTTGGCCTAACGGTTCGGGAAGCCTAACCTAGAGAATGAATTTTTGTCATTTGTAGAAAAAATGATGATTACAAAACCATAATGCAAAATAGTAAAGTAAACCAGACACAGCTTAAATATTGCATGGTTTTGCTTATATAAGAAGCTCACAATATAAATGAATTAAAGAATAAAATAAAGGACAGATGACAGGAAATAGGAGAACAGACTTCTTAGAGTTGGAAGGGGAACAGACAAAAATAGAGAGCACAGTGTGAAAGAAAATATTTAAAAAAGATAATGATATGAGTGGGGGTGAGTTAATTCCCCAAATGAATGTAACTATCATGTATGAAAAGGGCTGGCCTGATAGCCCAGCAGACTAAAGTGCCTGCTTAGGCAGAGCGCAGCAGCCAGGCCAGGGTTAGCTCTCCAGACTGCTGTGCTGGCCCCACCCTCAGAGTGCAAGGAAATGGTGATTGAGACTAGGCATGGTGGTGCCCGACTGTAATCCCAGCATTTGGGAGGCTGAAAAACAGGAAAATCACTAAAGAGTCCTATCTACATAGTAAGACACTGGAGCCCCTGTCCTAAAATATAGAAAAACTACATATATATATATATATATATATATATATATATATATATATATATATAATTTCTCTCTCTAATATATATATATATATGAGAGAGAGAGAAAGAGAGAGAGCGAGGGAGAGGGGAAGAGAGAGAGAGAGAGAGAGATTTTGTCTGGGTGGAGACTTTGTCTCAAAAATTTTATATGCTATTTCTAAAGGCAATTGCATCTACACTGACTGACAGAACAATGGCTAATTTGATTATGTGAATAATATGTAGACTCAAGTCTGACACATAACTGAAAGGACATTTAAATGGTGTTAAAGACATCTGTTATTCAAACCCAAGAAGTAAAATATTCACCATAAATGAGAAAAAAAAAATATATATATATATACCAATATTTTTTTAAAAAATAAGAAATTGAGTAATGAAGAAGCTGAGGAGGATCTGAGGGCAGCATCATTAGTAAAGGTCCAGGAAGCAGGTCACCGAGGTGACCCTTGGGTAAGGGAGGAAGAAGGTGAGTCGCCTGAGGTTTGGGCAGGGAGCACTTACACCATTCATCCTAGCCCTGGACCATGAATCAACCCCAGTGTGACAGTCCATCTCCAGCTACCTCTGAAGAGCCCCACCTATGACTGCATTAGGCTGTGCGGGGACATCTAGACACAAACTATAACATCTTCTCTGGGAGAAAACACATTCCTTGAGGTTGTTTTACCCTTCCTGTGTATTTCTGGCATCTGGTATGATGCCTGACACCTAATAATGTGAAGAAATGTATAAATTTAGAGAGAGTATCTGTCTCACTTGGTGTCTCAGTGTTTGCTTGATTGTATCAGTGGTCAGTCAGTGGGGAATTCCTTCAGTGGCCACCCAGCAGAACTTCTGGTTCCCAATGTCATCTTCCTACAATTCAAGTTTTCTTCTAGCACAGTGAGGGCTTTGACATATTCTACTATGGCCAAAACAGAATGCTGAAATTACAGAGATCCCCAAACTTTCAAGGGTTCAGCTTAGATTTTTTTTTTTCAATTTTATGTTAGTTCAATAGCAATATAGAATCAGTTGAGAGCATATTGGAATTCTGGATTTTGGAATTCTCCAGATTGGTGATAGACAGTACATTCCTCTTTAGTGATGCTGGCCAGAACCAATAGCAAGAAACTCCCAGTCAGATGCCAATGTGATCACAGGACATACCTTACTGCAAAGGTATCCAACTGAGGTGAAACTAAAAAATTCCTAGCTTGAAGGCAGCGGCAAATTAGTAAGACACCAGCATGGAGTTAGGGCCTTTGCAATGGGTAATCCTGACTCTCTTTAAGAAAAATAAGTGAATCACTGATGCAATTAAGTTATCAGCATCAGCTATACCCACTGTCAGTATAAAGACATGGACTGGGCCAATTGATGGTTAAAATGGAAAAAAAATTTATCCGTCAGATGGTGTATTAGTCAGCTTTGTCACTGCTTGACAAAAATACCCAGTGCTTGCAACTTAAAGGAAGAGAAGGTTATTTGGCCCATGGTTTCCAAGGATTCAGTGCTTGGATAGCTGGTCTCAGGGCAGGAGCATCACAGCAGAGAAGTTAGTTGATGGCAGTGGGGAAGCAGAGCAAGAAAAGAGTGCTAGGGTGGAAGGGCCAAGCACAGATGTAGACCCTGAGGCTACGTCTCCACAATCCACTCAGATATTTCTAGAAGTGAGCTTCACTAAGCTCATAGAGTGCTCCCCAGCCAATCAAGTTGGCCCCTGAGTTTCACCTTCACACACAGGCAGAAGGACTGATACAGAAGTGTGTACCACTTAGCCTATTGACCATTCAGACTAAGGTGAGAAGTTTTGATGTGCTACAAAAGTGTACCAATAATCCCACACACGTACAAATGTTTATAGAACATTGTGGATAGTTGCAATGTCTCACACATTGCAATCTTCAAGTGAGGATCAATCGGTAGTGAGGCAGCAAATGCCAATACTACAAGCACCGTAACTTTGTAGGAAGAGCTACATAAGGAATAGTGACTGGGAAATATCTGCCAGAACAAATATTTAATGTCAATGAAATGAGCTTGTTCTGGAAGCCTGTGCTGGAATATACATACATTCATCAAAAAGGCTAAGACAAGGCCAAGATTCAAGACATTCAAAGACCACGTAAAGCTATTTGTGGGTGAAAGTGTGGCAGAGCTGTTAAATCTTTTCCTAATCTACCTCCTGGAAGATCCAAGAGGGTTCAAGAGTGTGGGCAAACACTCCACCTGGGCTTCTGCGGCGAGTCCCTGACTCGTGAGCGCTTGAGTTGCGCACTGCCAAGGTGGGAGCAGATCGCACATGATGAACATTTGTCAGCGTGAAAAGATCTCAAAAGTAGCTCACCTATCTGTCAGACATTGTCCCAGTTGTGCTACTGTGTACAGTACAACAGTGGACAGTAGGACAGTGTTCAACCAGAGACCAGGGTGTTGGGAAACAAGAGGAAAAGCAGTAGTGACGTGGAGGGGAATGCTAGGAAGCACAAAGCAAAACCATGCAAACAAAAGTGAAAATATCGAGATATTAGATGGAGGTGATAAGATGACATATGTCACTCATTCTATGACATGACTCATTCTACCACTGGCACAATGCTAAAGAACAAGGATGAGATCATGGAATATGCAAATTTTTATGACTTTGGGTCATGTATTTGTCAAAGGTGTATAAAACACATTTTTTGGGGGTTGGGGGAGGGGTTACAAAGGATCCAACTTAGGGACATTCTCCCGGGACGAGCACATTTATAAGTCAGGGACTCACTGTATTGTTATCACTACAGTGAGAAAGCCAGGACAGTACCAAACTTGATTGTAGAGTGGCTTTTGAATATTTTATTTCGCAAGTACAAGAGTGTTGAGGGCAAAACAACAGATCACTCCAAATTTTTCTGATATTCCAAGTCAGTAGAAGAAGTCATACGGAGGCACTAAGGAAGTGCACATCGAAGACAGCCCTCCCGAGCCCTCACGGTATGTGTGTACAGTGCGTCCTGACAGAAAAGTTACATATTTGGCACTGAACACAGCTGAGTCACACTCATTAAACTAATCCACTGAAATGAAATAGTTGCCTTCAGGACACAGTGACAATGAGATTAACCTTCACGCAGGAGTAGTCTTTATTCCTACGTACCTCATGCCCACGGTTGCAACAACTCAATTGGGCCCAATATCTGGAAGATCTGCAAAGGACTTACATATTCTAAATGCTAATCAGAACATTATCGCAACACCAGAAAAGTCACACAACAATGGGAGAGAAATGTGGAAGACATGTGAATAGGTTTGAAGATTTCATTAAAGACCCTTCCTTTGATGGGCGGGGTAATGACAAGACACGAATGTTTGGAAAACAGCTCTGTTAGGTACTGGTGCAAAGGCTATTCATGAACTTGTTGACATTGAGTCTAAAGACCCTGGAAAGAGGAACCAATTGCACTGGAAGAAGAAACAAGAGCCTAAGGCAGTAGAAGAAGTCATACTGAGGCACCAACGAAGTTCTTAATGAAGAAAGTGCGGAGGTATTTTGTACTATCAGCTACACAGTACAACTATTAGAAGAAATGGACAGCAATTCTAGAAATACTCAAGAGCTCATGTGGACCAGCCAAATAGCTCAGCAGATTAAAGCACCTGCAAGCAGGTGCAGGGGCCAGGGTTAGATCCCCAGGCCTGTAGTGCCAGCCCTGCCCCTGGGGCACAGTGAGATGATGATTGAGACTGGGCATGGTGCCACACACCTATAATCCCAGCACGTGGGAGGCTGAGGCAGGAGGATCAATGTGAGTTCAAGACCAGCCTGGGCCACAAAAGTGAGCTCAAGGCCAGCTTGAACTGCACAGTGAGACCCCATCTCAAAAAGACCAAAAAAAAAAAGTCTGATCTAATAGTGAGACCCTGAACACCCTGTAGACCCTTCTCTAAAATATCAAAAAAAAAAAAAAAAGAAAAAAAAAAAGAGCTCAAATTCCAACACGGAAAGAAAACTGTGGCTCTCTATGGAGAAACACCAAATGAAAAAAAGAAACACATATGACAGAAAATTGCTGGCTTCCTGCTAAACACTGTCCCTGCTGATACATCAAGTCTCTGTACCATGGTGCCTTTACTAGGGACCTCCAAGGTTCGCCAGAATGGGTGTGGGTGGGCCTCCTGCTGTACTGGCCCCATTGTCATGCAATTGACTTTCATGTAGTGCCTCAGACAGCTTTGTTTTTGCTTGTTTGTTTGTTTGTTTTGTTTTAATATGGGAATGGATTAGTGTTTTATTCTTTAATTTTAATATATCTACATTTTATGTCTTTCTTTTTTATTTTATTACTTTTAATAAGAAATAACAATGCAACAGTTTCAAAACATGTTAGTAGTACATTCCCAATAATTGATATGATGCATATTGTTGTCCTCATAGTAGTTATACAGAGCATAGGATGTAGACATGATAATTTTTCTAATCACTGTTGGTACAAAAAATTTTTTCTCATTGAACTAAGAGAAAGTAGTTGTATATATAGTCCAATATTCCTTAATTGTAGTGGGTTATTGGCAGAACTGGTAGTATTGGAAGCTGCTGATTGAAGCCTCAGACAGCTTTGGACCCTGTGTGCTCTTGCCCGTGTGATTCAGTGCTGAATATGAGTCTAGTTTACCACTTTCAATGGAATATTCAATAAGTTACATGAGATATTAAGCATTTTATTTAAAAAAAAAAACAGACTTTGTGCTAGATGGTTTCGCCCAACTGTAGGTTGATATAAAGGTTTGGGAGAGGTGTGAGTAAAGTAAGCTAAGGTATTGTGTTTGATTAAATTGTGTGTATGAACATATTTTCATTTAATGGTATTTTTAATTTATGATAGATTTATCAAGATGTAACCCTTTTTCAAGTTAAAGAATATCTGTGTAACAATACCTACCAGTTCAATGAAAACTTTCTGCAGGACACACTAATATATTTGCTAATCTACACTGTTTCTTATTTTTTGTAAGACCACAGTAGGAATGGTCTAATTAGCTGACCATATAGAGACACTGAATCTCGAGCATAGGACAACTAAAACCATGCGTGTCAAGAATTTACTTAATAGCCAAGATGGTCAACGCTCAATCATGTTGTATTCCAGTAGATCCAGGTCCTGTATTGCTAGGATCCCTCCAGGTTGAGGGAGGGCCGAGATGGCTACGGGCAGAGAGGGTTTTATCACTTGACTCAAAGTCTTACAGGGAAAGTGACTGCTCCAGAGTGGAGAGCAAAAGAAACAGCAGAATTCATCTCATAGTAGAAATGCTAGAAGGTAGGAAGATACTGATCGAATGAGAGAGGCCAGGGGTCTGGGAGGGATGCAAGAGGATCCACAGAAGACGCTGCAGTATTGTCTGTAGAGAGCGCATGAGTAGAAAGAGCTCACAGCTCCACCTCTGCTGAGGTGCCAGTGACGTGCAAGACTTGTGGAGCTCTTGTGCTGACTTGGCTTCCCCACTTGTGCCGCTACTTTAGGTTGTCACTCCCCCCTGTGGCCCCTGCCCATATTATTATGTCCACTTTTTAGTAAAGAAAGACAAGTGCTTAAGGGAAGCTAAGAAATGGTCCAAGTTTAAATGAAGAATCGCTTACTTATAGGAAAAGAGAAAGACGTCAACGCCATGGTGTTCAGAAGGTGTACTGGAGGGCATCCGAATTTTCACAGCTGAACCCCAGGCTCCTTACTCTCTGGGAACCTGGAGAGACAGGCCTTAACAGTACAGCTAAGTCTCTGATTGCTCAGCTTTCTCGAGCTCAATTCTGGGGTTCAGCTGCTGAGCAGCTGCTGAGCCCAAGGCTGGAGCTCTGAGCATGTGGGGGCCACCACAGGGAATATAAGGGGTGGACACAAGCTGAGAATGCAGTTTGGTGTGGTATTTGAAGACAAAGGCTAGCTTTCTGGTCAGACAGGTCTAGGTCAGGGTCATGATTTCTCTATGAGTTGTCTGTGTGGCCCAGGCAGTGCTGAGACATTTAGAGTCCCGGCATCTCCCCTTCTGATACGTGCCTGCCTCAGAGGTTGTCCAAAGTGCCCTGGCCTATGGCTCCAGGTCAGACACACAGTAGATGTCATAAATGGGAGATCTGTTGTCCAACTCATACTTTTGAGGGGAGCTATCAGGCTCCAAATTTCTGAAACAAAAGGTGACACCTCCTTTATGCACAACTCCATGTGTGTATGTGCATGCAGGCACGCACACAACGTATGTTGGTTTGCATGTGGGGCATGCACCTGCATGTGTGTGTGTGTGTCCAGGTGTCCATACAATGCTGCTTAATGAGAAACATCTGTTTCTGCTGTCTGAAAATTCCTGGCAAAGCCCCACCTGTGAGAGGGGCCATGAGGATTTTCGCTGCAATGTAAAAGCAGGGCAGAGGCTGCCTCAGGTGGAGAGAGCTGCCCTAGATCTCCAGGGCAGAAAGTGGAGGCGATGGCTCCACCCTCCCTCTATCCTCACCTCCCAAGAACTCCACTTTCTAAGCCATCTGATTGCAAGTTAGTCTCAATATATGCACTTCAGAGGACAGTGGCATTAACTAATGGACCTGATAATGCAAGCAAAGGAGATGCATGGATTTGCAGCCCCCTTCATGTAGTCATGGGGCCCCTCCCGGCTCAGCCTACACTGCATACTAATTTCCAGTGCCTCCATCTTCCACTCGAGGTGCTGTTATAAGCTCATAAGTAAGATTGATAGTTGCTATTCCTTGGAAGAAAGAAAGAGAGGGAAAGAGGAGGGGAAGAGAGGAAAGAAGAGAGAAATGACAGAGAGAAGGAAAAGGAGGAGAGAAGTAGAAGACAAGAGGGAGAACAGGTTTCTAAGGGCCTACTATGGTCCAGGGCCCGTGGTATGTGCTCTGGGCATATTTTCTCATATAATCTCAACAAGCCCATAAAAGTTGTCATGATCCCATTGTACAGAAGAGAAAAGTGGAGGCCAGACAAGCATGGGGATGGCCCCAAGCCAGAGCAAGGACTGGTAGTAATCGACGTCCCAGTGGGGCAAAGCAAACTCCAAGCCCTGGGCCTTTTTCTGGGAATATGCCAAACCAACTGTCCTCAACATCAGATTTGTATTGGTTCTGCAGATTTTCATAGATGACCCCATTTCTGTAGAAGCTACCCCTGCGTGCCTCTGATGTTTTGCTGGAAAACCAGGAAAAAGGCACATTTTCAGCTCTAGTGGCATCCTAGCTCTGGAGGTGTTAGAGAAGAAAGAGCTCTTTGTCATGGGTGTTGCCCGGCGGACGTAATCTCATTTTCAGCTAATCAATGCATATACAGTAAAAAGCCTAATGTGACTTCTCATTAGCCCAGGGCTATAAAGAAGCTGGTTCCGAGCCACTCTCTAAGTCCCAGAATGCCTGGCACCTCTGGCTCGGCGATTATCAAATTGACTGGCATTAATCATTTTTAATGGCCAATTTGTGTTTTTTTAATTAAAAAAAAACTAAAAAGAAGTCGAAGAGGAAGGCCTTGTCTGATTATTGGTGTAAAAGAAAACAAGCAGGTTTAGTAAAATCTCTCTCTCTCTCTCTCTCTCTCTCTCCTCTCTATCTAAGTGAAAGCTAAGAGAGAAAGAAATAAAAAGAAAAAGCCTGAATCACTTTTGTCAGGTATTTAGCTGTGACTGGCAAAACAGCCCATCAAGAGGGTGCCTTTCAGCAGAGGCCTGAGGGGTGGGGGGCATCAATGGCCCCTTTATTTGTGAAAGATGGATTATTTTAAATAAATTACAGAGCACTTTCGCTGAATAAACAGCGCCTCAGCGGCTGTGGGGCACTGCATATACTTAATTGCGCCACAGAAAATCCTAAACGATTCCGGAGGAGGGGGCCGCCGCCGGGTCCTGCGCGGAGCGGGCCCTGAGCCCTGTGCACCACGGCCTGGACGACCAAGGGGCCGAAGGCCCGGCCTCGGAGAGCCTCATCTGGAGTAGGGACTCAGAACGTTTCGGAAAACCGCAAGGATGGAGGATGCCCAAGACTGCACAAGGCCGCCTCACAAGCGAGCCTCTGCGTGTCCCTTTTATTTGCGTTTGATATGTTAAATTCTCCCGGTGTGTCTGGCACAGAGGCCCCACTCAGGCCCTGCGGGGACCTCTGCCCAGGCAAGCCAACTGCAGCCCGCTACTCCTGCCCACCCGCCCCCCAGGACCACGATCCCCAACGTCCTCACGCGCTTCGCCCCAAGCCCTTCCAACTGTCCCTACTTGGACTGTAAACTCTACCGTGAGAGTTGTACCTAAACAGAGATTTTCAAATCCCTTTAAAAAAAAAATAAAAATAAAAATCACGGCACAATTTGACCTTGTTTTAGAAACAGGTTAAAGTGATTTATTACGTGCCGACCCGGAGTGACTACAGGCGGGAGTCAGGCTAAGGCTAGAAGCAGGAAAGGGCAGTGGAAGCCTCCCCCTGCCCAGGCCGAGGAGCCAGGGGTCGGGCAGCGTGCCTGGCCAGAGAGAGGACCGAGAGCTGCGAGCAGGCGCAGCCCCAGCCGGGAGAACAGGTACCGCTATGTTTGGTAGGAGGCACGGGGTATTAATTTTGACAGCTGGTATTACAGAAAGTAAAATGCCTCGCACTTGCTAATATTCCCAAAATTGAACTGCAACGAGCAGGCAGCTACCAGTTCCCGTCATGAGTAGCCGTCAGGAAAGAAAAAGAAACACAAAATAAGATGGAGATCGTCAAGCCTCACAAAAAGCCTAGAATCTGGGGTTTCTCTTGAGATTTTCAACACATAGTGCTTTAATAAGGGACTTACCACCCTCCCCCACGTGGAGCTGTGAAATTCTTCCCCATAGGTGACACAATTAATTGCACTTGCAGTTAACACAATTAGCTGTAGCTGAAAGGCTGGCCTACACCTAATAAATCTCAAATGTTCAGAGGGATAATCAAGTTGATCAATCACCAGGTTGTACCACCTGGGAAAGCATAGACTAGCCCCAAACAGTGGGAAATTATGAGTAATTAATGGTGATTAACAAGCCGGCCCAACAACGTTAGCTTAGATGCCGCAGTTATTCTGAGGCCTCTTCTTATCACTTAATTTTGCACAGAATTTAACAACTGCTTTAAACATGTCCATTCTGAAGCTGCAATTAGCAAATATCGCAAAAAAGGAGTCATGTGTCTGCCAGGGGCTCCTAATCATCCTTTTCAGCCCATAGGATGGAGCGAGTTAATACTGACACTTAAGCGCAAAGAATTTAAAAGAAGATAGGAAAGTATGGCACATACATGAGAAAATTTAATGTCCACAAATAGGTGTCATTTGAGAAGCATAAAATCTGTAAAAAGTGTGCACGACCTTGGAAAAGATACTTTCTGAATCTGGAAGAGATTCTGAATTCTCAGAATCTTCTGAGAACTAGATTTCTTAGATAAACAGGGAGGGAAAACTACCCACTTCAAACTGTTGTTTTGAGAGTTCAGGGGGAAAGGCGGTGAAATCTCCAGTGGAAGGTAATCAATAAATATTTAGATTTATTTTCAAATAAATGTTGTAGGGGAGAAGGAAACTTTTGGCGACGAGATACAAACCTCACTGAGCAATCGCAGGGAATCAGAAAGAGTGGTGGTGCAGCGGCAGCCGCCCACTTCCTTGGCATAGAAGACTGGGAACTAAGAGCAGTGTGGACGACCTCGGCGTATGGTCGCTTACCGAGCTCCAGGTGTCCACCAGATCCTACTCAGCATCGAGGAGTGACGAGAGCCAAACTGCATTATCACGCGTGTCTGTCTTGCATGAAAAAGGCGGGAGGGGTAAGACAGGAGCAGAGACACGACTGTGAGCAGCTTGATGTAGTTGTTCAACAGGAGGGCCACACCTAGGCAGAGGCGGGGGTGGGGGGAGCATTTTCCATATGATTAGAAAAATACAGCTTCACATGTAATACAATCATGGTTAAATTTTTCTTGTTTTGAAAATCCTGTACTATGTGTACTCTTGCTTGTTACTGTTTTCCTATCTTTGTTTCTGCTATTTTTACTCTTTAAAATAAAATCTAATAAGATTTAAAATATATATATATAGCTTCTCTAACAGCAATGAAACACCCATCTCTGACAAAACAAAACAAAAAAGGGGAATACAAATGAAGGACCATTTTGTAGTGAAAAAAAAAATATATATATATATATATGAAATAGGATATATAGCTACTTCCTCTTGGTTCAATGAGAAGAAAGATTTGTGCTAATATTATTTAGTCAAGATATCATGTCTGCATCTTGTACTTTGAATAACTACTATGAAAGCAACAATATGCAATGTATTAATTATTAACTGTCCTACTAATCTGTTTTGAAACTGTCTCATTGCTATTTCTTACTCATTAAAATTAAGAAAGAAAGAAAGAAGAAAGAAAGAAAGAAAGAAAGAAAGAAAGAAAGAAAGAAAGAAAGAAAGAAAGGACGGACAACGGCCAGGAGAAAGTGAAATCTAAACCAGCAGTTGAACCTGGGAGTCTGGCAGCACGTATTCATTGAGGCTTTACTCAAAACGCACTTAGTAAGCACCCGTATCACCAGACACTGTACGAGGAAAAATAAACAAAGAGCTTCCCTGCTACCTAAGCTGGTGGTCGTGCAAAAAAAAGGCAATATGGTACGTCTTGGAGTCAGTAGCGCATGCGCACTCAGGGAGCACCAAGATGGCCGCAGGCAACTCTGGAAAGTGAAAATCCGGTGAAGTCAGAGCAGGGCCTAAACACTTCCCTAGGTCTAAAAGCAAAGAATGACATCCAGGTGGAAGCAACAGCATGAACAGAACACAGGGATGAGAATGTGCATGCCACACTGAACTAAGTTTGAGATGTTGGTACAGTTTGATTTGAACTTGTATAGTTGGAAAAATGAAGCTATAGAGATAGATGGAGATTAAATCAGAAAGACTTCATGACAAAAGTTTCAGTTTTAACCCACAGGTCATCAGGAAACCAACAGAAGTTTTCGTATTCCGAGTCAAGGATATAGTTCAGTGGCATAAGAACCTGCCTGGCAAGCACAGGGTCCTGCGTTCAATCCCTGAAGTCTTTATATTCTAAGACTAGCATTATTAGTGTAACTAGGAGACTTGCAATAGAGAACTTATATCTAGTAGCTCATATTAATATGCATCTATGTATCCGTGTAAATGGAGAGCGAGTTCGAGTTCGATTTCAAACACTGGAAGAATCATGCAGGCCAGATGCATGGAACTATTCATTCCATAGTTACAGAAATTAGTGAACAAGGAAGTAGCCACATTGGAAGATCAGTTTTGAAACCACAGCACAAAAGCGACTGGCAAAGAGTTCAGAATTTCCATCAGGTTTGGGAAAGATACAAAGAGAGTAAAGAAAAGGACCCTGGACCAAACTAGGTATAGTTTACATTCAAAAAACTGGAGCCAAGGCCGAGAACAGAGGGGGAAGATGGAAGTAACCCTCTGCGGGGATTCAGAAGGTCAGGAAGGAGCAATCACCCAGGCTCTGGCTAGTCAGGAGTGAAGGCAGAGCTCCTAACAGAAGCTGCTGAGACACAGCCGACTTGGAGATGGCAGGATTCTGCCTGGCAGACGGGGCAGGCTGTAGGAAAAGGAGACTTGGAATGGAGGACTCAAGCCCTGCCCTGAGAGGCTCAGAGTCCATTGGGAAATGCAAGGTTCATTTTCCCTTTAAAATAATAAATAGCGCAGTAAGTGACACAGTTCACTCTCAGCGCATTTCATAAGAGCCAGAGAAAACCTGAGAAGGGCAGCTTTTCACATTAGCAAGGATCTCATGATGAGTTGGACTTGCTCTGGCCTTGAAGGACAGGAAAAAGCTGGCTGGAGATGCAAGATTACAATAGACCATTCTCGCAAGCAGGAAATGCCACGGGCAAGGACCAAGACTCAAGTATGAGCATGGTGTTTAGATGGGCCAGCAAGAAACCTAACTGTCAGGTGGAGAGTCTGACTTTGGAAATAATAGGAAACAAGAAAGGATAGGTTGGAAGGGCCTGGAATAAGAAAGACCCTGAAAGTCAGGTAGAAAAATGCTTGTTTGATGAATCAACCTTAAACTGGAGCAGACAGGTGAGCACATACTCTAGTTCCATCCAGTTCTGAGCCAGCTCAGAGGGGTCTGTTTGCTGCCTATTTATTTATTCATCCATCCAGAAATTAATGAACTGCATTCTGGACATGAGGATCAAGAAGTCTTCAGAAATCAGGAAAATTACCCCATTCTTCCTTTTGCCATAATTTGAGGGCCAGCCTGGGTCGGCAGTGCTGGACTAGGACATAGTCTGTCTTTAGCATGATTCTTTGTGACTCAACTTCTTCTCGGAGTGATCCTGCATTTATGTTGCTCCAACTAAAACCTCACCCTCCTGTGAGGACACTGCTCACCCCTAGGAGCAGCTGGAAGGTGTCCTTCCCATTCTTTGATCCTTCCAGCTCCATCCATTCCTCCTCCTGGAGCAGCTCAATGTTCTGGACATATAGGCTGTCTTAGTTAGTTTCACTCATTGCTGGGGCAAATACCCGACACTCAAAATGAAGAAAGGAAAGGTTTACTTAGCTCACAGTTGCTGGAGGTTTCAGTCCATATTTAGCTGGCCCAAGGCTGAGTGGAACAAGGCAGAAAGCATCCAGTTCATGGCGGTGGAACAACAACCATCATAACAGAGGCAACAGACCAACCAGGGTGCAGAGAGCAACAACCAACATCTGTCTCTCTGTCTCTCTTTATATTACATTCAGGCTCTCTGCCTTAACCTATCCATTTTAGGCCACACCAATAATCCCAGCTGTACTCAGACCAATAATCCCACTAGTACTAAAATGCATAATCCCAGTGGATCATGACTCAAGTCTCAAACTCTGGAAGTCCCCACGCCAAGATTGCATGAGGCTTTGGGGGGACAACTAAACATACACCATAACATAGGCCCACAGCACTCATCCAGGGATCTCTGGGAAGGCTCTCTACATGGTTTTCTGCTATGAGGCTGGCTTCCAGCTTGCATACTCTCTTTCTAGCACTGCTGTCACACTTTGCCCCAATAATCCTCATAATCTAGACTGTCGGCTCCCTGTTCTCTGCCTTCCAAGTACCTCTCCAGGGTTGTTCTCAACATTACCCTACTGCTGTGACCTTGCTGCCTCTACTGCCGCCTCCCCCCACTGCTCAGCTGACTTTTTCCAGAGCTTCTCAGCTTCCTGGGATCCGTTCTTGCCTGGCTTAGATTGCCCTAGGCTCTGGCAAAGGAGTTCAGTCTCTTTGCTTTTCTGGCCTGCTGTTCTCATCTGGTTGGAATGAATTCTGCTTCTGCACCTAAGTGGCCATATGCAAAGACGGACAAACACAAACCACAATGTTGGACCCTCCTGAAAGGTGTGCCCAGGACACAGCTGGAGTGGCTACAGATGCTGCTGCCCAGCAAGCCCCGATGCTTGTGCCCCCTCTTCTTTCCCACCCAACCTCCACACCTGCTCCGCTCTGAAATTCCCAAGCCCTCCAAGGCTGAGATACCACTGAGAAACTAGAGCAGCGCTGGAGGGTCTCAGTGCCTGCGCCCGCTATCACTCGAAGCGTAGGAGTCATTTCATTTTTAACCAGCCTCACAATTTGAGATCCCTAATGGGGATTCCACATCATCAAAGTTAAAAATAATCACAGTAGTACGACATTCACCATTCAGCCAGCTTGGGCACTTGCATACTCTTCCTCCTTCAGCCACACGCATGGCAAGGGTTAAGCAATGTGACCAGGAGCATTTCTTCCAAGAGACGGAATGGAGGACAGGATGGGAGGGTTTTTCAGGCAAAGAAAAGTGAGCGTGCAAGTGTGTGGGCTGTCTGAGACAATGGTGGGAGGTACTGGGAGCCGGCTGGACTGGTGTGTGTCTGGGCGGCTTCCGGGTCAGTGGTGGAAGGGAGGTCTGTGTTGCTCAGAATTGAAATGTTCCAGGCAGAAGGAGACACCCAAACACTGCGGCCAAACCGCCTTCCTTTAAAGCCTCAACTTTGCGCTTATTACCAGTGAGCTACTTGAGAAGAATCCAGCACCCCCAGCGCCTGCACAGTGGAAGCAAGGTTACTCTCATTCTCTGCCTTTTAGTTCCAGAATCCAGCACAGTGGGTGGAAATGTTGTTAATGGCTGTAGAATGGTATGTAGAGGGCAGACAGGAGGAGCAGAGGCCTGACGCTCCCCTTTGCCAGCCGTGTGGCTTGGGGACACTACTGACATGTCAAGCTTTAGCTTCCTCACCTGTCTTGTGGGCTAATGACAGTATTTCTCATATTGGATTGAGAATGAAACTGGATGCTCTCTGAGCCGTTAGCCCAGGGCCTAACGCATAGTAGGTACTCAATACTTGCTAGCTATTATTTGGAGACTATCTAAAGATATTTTTCTACCTGCCATCAATTTCTTTCCTATGACAGAGCTTTCTTAAATCCTGCCACTTTAAAAAAAAAAATGTATTTGGTGCAGGCTTTCACTACACAGCTCGGACTCATAGTGATCCTCTTGTTTTCAGCCACCCCAGCACTGGGATTACAGGCATCTGCCACCATGCCCTGTCTCAGTAGCCTGCTCGGCAAGCCCAGGGATGGGGCTGGTGTGCCATGTGGCATTGGGGATCAAACCCTGGTCCCTGAGTTTGCCTAAGCAGGCACTTAGTCCACTGGGCTATCTCTCTGGCCCAGTCCTGCCACATTTTCAGGATGCATATTTCCTAAGCAGCTGAGCTTGTTACACGGTAGATTCTCCTCCACTCTGCTTCTCCTATCATTTTCCACAACTTAGCCAAAGAGCAGCCTTCCAGTCACTCAGGCTCTTGTTTCGGGCTTCTCCATGAGAAACAAATCTCTCCACTTCTCTTCTTGGAAGGTCCTGGCTGCTCTTGCTCTGGCTTGCTTTGCTTTGCAGTCTTGTCCAAGCCGTGCACCTCAGCAGGAAGAGTTTTGCTACCTCCTCTACCCTGGGCACTAAGACTACTCTTTTCATTTTGCTGACGGCTCCTGGGCCAGAAGATGTGGCCCTCAGGGCAGCGAAGCCCTGGAGAGGGTCTGACCAGCAGGGATCCCATTAAAGTACTGCGCAGTCCTGCAGGCAAGTCAGCTTGGCTCCTTCCTGCCTGCTCTCACCATCCTGCCCCCCAAATATGATCATAACAGCACAGAGCTATAAAGTAGCTTTTCATAACACGTTGCCCAGCTCCCTAACAAGGTTCTGACTGTCAGGAAGAAAAGGAGGATATTGTACCCAGGGATCAAAGGAAGAAGTGGAGGAGAGAGGCAGTGTGGTGTCACCCCGTGGCCTGGGAAGTGAGGCCCAGCAGTACTTGTTGACCTGAGGCATGGTCCTCACTCCAAGATCCCAGTTTCTCTTTAGAAAATCAGAGCCCAGGTCTAGACTGCTTTAAGGTCATTTCCCACTTCCGGATGTTAGAGAATGCTGTTCGACACCAGACAGAGGGAGAAGATTTGAATGGCTACATGGTTGCCTCCTCCCTGGCCCTGCTATTCAGGAGTAATGCAGCTTTTAACCAGCCCTTGGATTTGGATTCCAGAGCAGGTACACCAAGCCATGTGTGGATTTTTTCAGGCTCTGCAGCGCTAGTGTTGGAACCAGGGAGAGGTATTCTTTCCATGATCTGTGGACCCAGCCCCTGACCCACAGATTTTGATCCAGAGCATTTATGTCTGCTCAGTCTGCCTTGAATGCCTCTGAAAGACTCTGCTTTAGTGGCTTATTCACCACATAGCCTCTCTCTGTATATAGTAAACCTCTGCTAACATGGGGCAGATTACAAGAATCATTCGTTGAATTAATAAGCAAAAGCTCCATGCTGGCCAGGGCTAGGTTCCTTTCTATCACCCACTATATATTCACTCGCTGTTGAGTTATTATTATGAGCAAGAGCCAGGAGAGCCACTGAAGAACAAATGAGAACAAGATCCTTCTTTGCTGGAGCTCACATTCCAATCAGACGAGGCAGGAAATATTTAAATGAGAAACAGCAATTACCAAGGGATGCTGACAAGCGCCAGAAGAAAAATAAGAGCAAGTAAGACAGTTGGAAAAGAAAAAAAAAAGAAGCGCCGGGTACTATCATATATACCATGATTAGGATGGAACTCCTTAAGGAAGTGATATTTGAGCAAAGATCTAGAAGAGAAATAGTCGATGTCACATTTAGAGAAGAAGCCTGCCAGGTATTGAGTACATGGACAAAGTGGCAGGAAGCACCCCAGGCTGGAGGTGAGAGTGCGGTTAATGCCCTGGATAATCACAGTGGAGGAGGGATGAAACCCAGTGAGCAAGGCAAAGACATAGACGATGGTGTCACCACCAGGAGCCCTCTGGTGCTTTCACCTTGGGGATCTGACTCGAGCTGTCCCAAAGGCTAGCATCCGCCGTGAGAGTCTGCAGTACAATGCAGATGAATGTGGCAAATTTCAACAAGCGAACTGACCAGAGTAAGAAAAGGGTAGAGGAGGCGGATCAACTAAGATGCAAACAAAGTCATCCAGGATCGAAACAAATTGAGTCAGACCACTGTGGTGAGGGAAAAGTTGCACACTAGCATCTGATTCAGAAAATACATAAAAGACTGAGCCAGACCAGTGAGCATCTATCCACTACTATCACCAGGTAGCAAACGTTGTTAACTGACTTCTCTAACTAGAACCTAGCTTCCTTGAAGACAAAGGCCCTATGCTGTACTTCTGGATAGCTACCAAGATCCATGGTGTATTTGGTTATGAAAACGTTGGCCCCCAGCCAACTTGGGATCATTCAGTGCAGTTATTAAGCCCACGCTCTGGCCTTGCCCTCACTTTTTGTCCCAGTATCATAGGATCAACTCACATCAGGCTTCTACCAGTTCCTAATGCTGCACGATCTCTGCCTCATACACTCGGCCAAAAGTCATAGGGTGGTGGAAAGAATGGAGCGTGAGTTAATTGTTTTCCTTTTTGGTGATGGGAAAGAAAGAAAGATATTTGAACACTGACAGGAAGTGTGAGTTGACAGGAAATGAGATGTCGAGGGAGATGTGAAAGGAGAAATAAGTAGGAGAAAGATTGTGAGAGCGTCAGATAATGGAGCAAACTTGAGAAAGGAAAGGCAAAGACAACTGCGAGTTTGTGGGTTTCAGGACAGAAGGTGGGGAGGGACTGGATGACTGCTTCCTGTGTGTACATACAGAGATAGAGATTTGAAAAGGAAAATTTGAAGCATCTACTAAAGATAAAGGAGAAACCCTAAAAGCAGAGCAGCATGTGGTCTCCGGGCAATGCCCAGGCACCTGTTGAGGTTCAGGTGTCGCTGTCTGTAGTGACCTTGACTGTAGGACACAGCTCACCTGCTCTTGCTCAAGTCCAGCAGGTGGACTAGGGGGCTCCACCTCACCCAGGATTTGTTCGTGACAAGTATGTGACAAGAAAACAGCAGAGTGATGACACCAACATGAAGAAGATCATCAAAGTGACAGACAATGGGTCTAGGAAAATAGAACTGAGAGTAAGGACAGGAGCAGCAAGTTGTGTGGGGCCAAGACAAGGCTTGATGGGCTGAAGAGCTCAGCAGAAGAGTCACAAGGCTGACAGCAAGCAAAGGAAGGAAAGGTGTGGCCAGTGAGGGGGAGGTGTAAATTGTATGACTCCTGAGGCAGAGCTTTTCCAAAACATGACCAAGGCCAGGGGTAGCCACCAGTGTAAGTCATTGAAGTGGCTTACATGGAAAGCCACTGAAGAGAAAGAACATAGAACTTAAAGCACCGTTCAGAGGTAGAGTACTCCAGAGTGGTGGCTGGTCTAGGACATGGAAGGATGTAAAGAGAGACACCATGTGCAGGAGTGAACAGCCAATAGCAGAACTGTGTGAGGGCCCAGGAGGGCAGCAGTGGACCCACAGGTGAATCAAGGGAGTGAAAGCTCTGTTTTATATGGGCCTGTTTTGGCCTAGAAGGCAGAGCAGTATGGAACTTTGGACCCTGTGTGGAGTCACAGTTTGATGGGAGAAGATATGGTGGCCTGTGAGGACCTAAGCTCTTATAGGTGAACTCAAGCATTTTCATCAGGCCCAGGCCAGAGAGAACAAAGCTTTTCCAAGATACTTATCTTACCAAATATAGTCTTTTGCTGATCTGCAACCAGAAAATTCCAGGGGAAAATTTTAATGACAACTTCAGGCAAAAGCCAACAAATATATAATTTGAATTCAGTTTTGACAGCTGGACTACCTGGAGAGACATTGTCACCTGTAGATGTTCTTGGCCCCTGGAAATCCACCAAAGGTCATCTTACTGACAGACATCATGCAATGAAATTCATACAAGGAAGACCCAAGAGATGTGGAGGTGGTCTGGTGGAGGTGGGGAGGTGGCTACAGAGAAGGAGCTGTACCAAGCCTTGGAAGAGACGAAGATTCTGTAGTAACAAAGAGAGAGAAAGAAGATACTCTAGGTGGAGAGAATGCTATTGTAGCAAGAAGCCACCAATTAGGAAGAGCAGTGCTTGGTCAATTCATTGAAGCTCACAAAATTCTTGAGTGACACTCTTAGCTTAGAGCATAAAAACTTTGGGCCAGGGAGATAGCTTCATGGTCTGAAGTCCTTCTTGGCAAGCATGAGGACCAGGGTTCAATCCTTGATACTGCATGCCAGCCAAGGAAACCAGGAGTGGTGGGACAGGCCTGTAACCCTAGCACTGAAGAGGCTGGGACAGGAGGGTCACTATGGCTCCAAGCTCTATAGTGAGACCCTGTACCAAATTAATTAATTAAAACAAAAGCTTAAGAGAATATAAAGCTGAGTATGTGAGTGTGTGTGTTGTGTGTGTTATCAGAAATCAAACTCAGGACTTTGCACTTGCAAGGCAGGCACTGGTCCACTGAGCTGTATTTCCAGCCCAGAATGTAAAAATCTTGTAAAAATCTCCAGGTTAAGCTAAAAAATCTATATAAGGAGTTTGGAATTATGTTGTAGGTTGTGGAAAGCTATGGGTGATTTGGGAGCAGACGTGAGATAGGATCAGAGTTGTCCTTCTGGAAAATTCAGAATGAATAAAATGAAAGAACACAGAAAATAGCTAAGTATGGAGACAATAGTGGTTACTCTTAATTTTCTAATTTACTGGATAGAGAGAACCTAGGAGGCCAGTAGAGGACATGGCCGTGTGGTCTGTGGTGTGTTGCTAGAGAAGACGGATGTGTGGGCCAGCAGGCAGACCAGGAAGACCCGCCCTCATTGCAGATGGCACCATTCCCGTAGCCTGGCAGCCTGGATGGGATGACAAGGGAGAGAAGGCGAGGGTCACCCTGCGGCTGCCGTCTAAATTCAGTGTCCTATGCTGCTGCCATTGCCGTGGACATCAGATTCCAGCTTCCTCAGCCTGCCATCGCAGATTCACATGAGCGACCTTCCAGGGAGCCTCCAGACCTCCAGCCACAGGATGGGGCTGCACGCTTGGTCCCACTCTTTCTGACATTCCCAGCCTTTTGGTCTGAGCAGCTTCTAATCTTCTGGCTCTGTGTGAAGATGGCCATGTGGACTCAACTCTGATCTGTAAGCCATACAACAAGTATACTTTTAAAATTAGTATATGTATTTATATATTACATACAATTATGAGACGTCAGCTACCAATACAATGAATATTTAAATTTTTCTAAAAGTATTACGATAAACAATGCTTTGCCATGAACCCCCATGCAAAGATCCTCTCTTGCTTTTAATGCAGCCTGCTGTTACCATTTCCTGCCTCAGTTCTCTTTCGTGAAGTCCTCTTTCATGAATGTCTTTAGTTGTCCTGGCATGGCTGCCTTAGTGTCCTGAATCAATTCAAAACATTTATTTTTCGTGGTCATTTTGACTTCGAGGAAGAGCCAGAAATCACAAAATGTCAGCTCTGATGAAAAAAGTGGATGAGAATACACCATAATATTTTTCCAGTCCTGCCTCTCCATCTGATGGCATTTGGCATTAGCTTTCACTGTAACTGTTTTTATCGAAGCTCATAAAGGCATTCAGAAAAGGGCTTCCAGAACTGCTGGAGAGAGTGGCAAGAACGGTGTGATAAGTATGTTCTACGTGCGGGGAACTAGGACTCTATCTTTTGCTGTAGCAAACTTTTTAAATTAAACCATTCTCCATCTATTTTGATCACATTACCTATATTCTCTGGATTCTATTTCTGTAGAGAATCTGAAATATACAGAGACCTAGGACGCTGTAGTTGCCTAAGAGAGAGCACAGAAGCCTGGATGGAGGAGACAATAACAGGAGCGGAGCAAAGAGAACAGGCAGAGGAGATTGTTACAGAGCGAGACACAACAGGGCGTGGAAGCTAAAGTAAACACAAACCATCACAGCCGCGCCTGCTCCCCGGAGAACTGGTCAAGCACGATTGAGAATTATTCAGACGCTCTACGAGCTTGGGTCAACACAGAGTCATCTAACTCCAAATAAAACCAAGCCATCTATTTATGTCTTAAAAGGAGAAAATCAGACACCAAGAAGGGAAATTAACCTTTCCCTCATAGAAGCCATAAACAGCATGCAAATGTGGAAGAGAATGAAACCGCTGGCCATGTGTTTAAAAGAAACATGATATCATTGGCTGGCCAAGACGGAGGCCAACTGGGAAACAGGCTCCAGTATTAAAACTCTAACACACAGGGCTCTGGGAAAATTAAAAATAGACACAGTGGGATAGAAAAACTCTATCCAAATTGATGAGGCAGGAAGAGATAGCATCTGTGGAGTCGCAGCTGAGGAGGCAGCTGGGATGGAAGTGACCGCGGCAGCGACGGCCACCAGAGGAAAGGTTACTAGCCACCCAAGAGGGATGGCTCGAAAAAGGTCCAAAAGTGCTCCTGAGGATAAAAGCCGAAAATGAGAATACGACCGATCCGGGAGTATCGTGTTCTCTAAGTGGGGCGAGGGGAAGCCAGACTTCTGCTGGAAGCCCTGCACGTTACTGCTGCCTGTGGCCTGCCCAGTGGCCCAGCTCTACCAAGGAAACTCTGCCCTCCCTGGAAAGGGCAGAGGATAGAAACTCCCTGCAACCTTCGGATTCCACACTGTTAGATAAGCAGTGGGTGACCAGGGGCGGCTGCATTGTATTTGTTTTTGTTTTAATTGATTTGCATCAATTGGACTGAAGGCAATTCAATTTAAAATTTGCCATGGCTGGAGAGATAGCTCAAGGGCCAGTGAGGTAGTTCAGCAGACTAAGTGCTTGCTTAGTGAAGTTCACGGGCCAGGGTTCAATCCTTGGCACTGCATACCGTGGCAGCCCTGCACCTGGGCACAGTGGCAGATGCCTGTAATCCTAGTACTGGGGAGCCGGAACTGAGAGTCCAATCTATGTAGTGAGACACTGTAGACCCTGTGGATCCCGTACTAAATCAATCAATCAATCAATCCTACCATTTTACATCCTCAACATGGCAGCAGCTGGATCTCCCGTAGACCTAACCTGTTTACAGGACAGACCCCTGGTTTGGCCTACCCAGTGCCACAAAACGAGGCTGAATCAGCTCTCCATGAAATGTCGGAAATGATCAGTGTTGCTACTCTGATGTCCTCTGCCTTTTCCCAGAGCGGATGTTTCTGGGGAGCAAAGGCCGGTCTTCACTTCGTTTACCTCTAGCATATTACCCAGGGCATGCCAGCCACAAAGCAGTGGCTGAATAAACATTCCTTGGAAGGCTGAGCAACTAGATGTCTACTCAGATGCTACAGCAAACTTCGCAGCATGGGGCCACGTGTGAGTGCTCCTCTCAGCAGGTAGCAGAGTGTCTCATGTGTAGAGGAAACTGAATAACAATTACCAACATAAAAGAAGCAATGGGGCTTGACACAAGACAGGCGGTGATCCCTGAAGCGGTTGTCTGCACTCTCGGGCGTGGTTCGGGAAGGATCTGCAAAGACTTAGTTTCTCATACTAATAAATGTCTGGAAGCTCAAGGCCAGCGCTTGAAATACCGCTCATCACTGCAGCGGCCAAAGGCACCTTATGTTAATTTTACAATGTCACTGTATATATATATATATATATATATATATATATATATATATATATATATAATTCCATACATACTGTTTTTTGTTTTGTTTCGTATTTGTGGATTCTCCAGTGGCTTTATTGACTCCTCCCATTGCTGGGGAAGCAGCAGGCAGGACCTCACAGCTTGAGATTAAAGGCAAGATAGAAAGCTATGGTTTCTTCAGTATGGGTCATTAAATGGATACAGAGGGTGTCCTGCATCTCTTGGGACCCTCTTTCCATCCACTGTAATCATTGTAGCGTCAGTTTCATTCAGGACAGCCAGGTACTTCATCTCCTCTGAGCTGAAGGTGAAGTTGAACACCTGGATGTTCTGAAGGATACAAGATGGGGTGACACTTTGGGGGATGCAGGCCTCCTTCTGCTGGACTTGCCACCTGAGCAGGATCTGAGCTTGGCACATACTTTCCAGCCAGTGCCAAGACCAATGGTTCCTCAAGCAGAACACACTCATCAGGGGTGGCACCAGCTATGATTGGAGGAACCCACAGAGCTCTAGGCAGTTGCCTCCATGCCACGTGCCTGGCAGTGGGCAACCAGCTCATTATGAGCAAGGTGTGGATGGCTCTCCACCTGCAAGGCAGCTGGGCACACAGAAGCCACACTGCATACACCATCAATCTGCTGATCGCTAAAGTTGGACAGCCCAGCACTCAGACAAGCCCCTTGGCCACCATGGCTTCTAGAGCCTTCCAGGTCTCTTTGTCATGGGTGAAATCATAGTGCATAGTCCCAACGGCATTCTTGGGGAAGGGGTTGTCTACTCTCTCAAAGGCATAGGGCCAGTGTATCAGATCCAGATCCAGATCCTCCAGCTGGAGGGCAGGCTCCACATCCTCCGGGGGGTGCTTTGTGTGCCACAGCGTGGATGCCACAAACACTTCCTCCGAGGCACCATCTTGCCTGGTCCCACGTTTGCCTTCAGGGCTTCCCCAGTCTCAGGCTCTTTGCCGCAGACAGCAGCACAGTCAATGTGGCGGTAGCCCACACTAAGGGCACATGTGACAGCTGCTTTTACCTGGCCGGGCTCACTCTTCCAGGTACCCAGACCAAGCAGGGGCATCTTCTGCCCAGTGTGCTGGGGGACAAAGGAAGCCGCCATCACCCCCTCAGCCAGAGAACTGAGCATGGAGATAACAGGGAAGCCTGCTAGGTGCACTGTGCCCGCTACACTGCTGCATTATATTTCAGCAATGTCAAGCCTAGATGCATCTGTCAGCATGCAGACACACTCTCGCAATACAGCCACTGCCCCCAGGCCCAACAGCCACTGGCACCTGTGTTATCACTGTCACCATGTGAGTTGGAGAAATCATGCCTTCCCAGAGCAACACATAGCGAATGGGAAGAGAAACAGTTTTTCTTCAAAGCAGGTTGTATACTGACTTTCAAACAGTTAATTCTATC
The DNA here is from genome assembly GCA_004027915.1 of Capromys pilorides. Lineage (NCBI taxonomy): Eukaryota > Metazoa > Chordata > Mammalia > Rodentia > Capromyidae > Capromys > Capromys pilorides. The sequence goes on from PVKN010000621.1 coordinate 47,613, forward strand.
ATGTAAAATGTACAGCTTTTTGTACAGCATATAAAGTAGCTTGTTCTACAGCTGAAGCCTTGACCTTTGGAAGAATTAAGTAGTTGGCCCAGGTCAGCCAACCCCACCAGTGAGCTGTATCTACAGATACTTCCTTACATGGAATGCACAGCAGCACTCTGCAGACAGAACCCATCCAGGAAATCCTTCCCTGGCTCTGTACTTTCATCTTTGGTGCCTTCAGTCTCCGGCCCACCTGACGTGCAGTTGTCCTAACAACTCAGGGAGCATGGAGGCCTAGAGGCTTTGGATGACAGTGGAGGGGCTGGCGTGGAGCCACTCGGAAAAGCTACAGGTCAGATCCTATTTCCCAAATCAGTCATGCAAATAAGCCAGAGCTGGCCACAGATCACGAACTCTCACCAGTCAGTTTCCTTAATGACTTGCTAAATTTCCTCTGCATCCTCCCAGAAAGTCACACTCTCCAGCAAGCTGGGCAGCCCCAACCCTGCTCCACACACTGACAGCACCGTGATTCCTGGCCTGAAGCCAAGACCTGGATCTGAGGGCTCTGGGAGCAGCCCTGTGTGTCTCTGCAGTTACTGAGTCCCCCAAGGAATGAAAAGGCCTTAGCCACCCCCACACCCCATGGAGGAATGGCCAGGATCCTTTGCAATGAGCCACAGAGTTGCTGTAGTGCCTGGAGCTCAGCACCTCTGCTTTAAAAAAGAGGAAACTCTGCAAATGAAATGCTAGGCAGGACGCTCATGGAGAGGATGCATAAGACCCAAGTGGCCTAGATGGAGGACAGCCATGGCCTCAGATCCGCTCCACTTCCACTGCCCCCTTGGACCCCATAATGTCTCTAAGGTTTTCTCCTAAGTCTCACTATCCTCACAGGATAGCTGGCATCTTCTGACTTGATCCATCCCAGCACACTTATTTTAGGGGTGATGAACAAAGGTATAGAGAAATCAGGGAGACATGGACAACTGGTGTGGTCTGAGTGCATGGCTCCTCCCAAAATTGATGCACTGAAATTCTAATCCTCAAAGTGATGGACTTTGGCCATAGAACATGTGGCGGGTGACTACAACATAAGGGCTGAGTTACCATGAGCACAATCAGCACTCTTCTAGGCAAAGCCCAGAGAGTTGCCATGGCCTTCCTTCTGCATGAGTGAGTGCCCAATGAGCTCGCACCATCTTTGGAGCAGGAAGAGGGCCCTCACCAGGCACTGACCCTGCTTGTGCCTTGATCTTGGACTTGTCAGCCTGTGACGATGAGCAATAAATTTCCACTGTTCAGAGACCACCACGCCCATCTGTATTCATGTCCTTTCATGCTCCTTCATCTCATCAATATCCGTGGCATTTTTGCAATAATCCAAACTAACTGGGACAACAGAAGTCCTACAGCTAGGGCTTTTGGATGGAACCAGAATTTGGAGCTTCGTACACTTACAACATACTCATGTTGCCACATGGCACTGTTTTGGTTTCAAGGATGAAATAACTCTCTTACTGATGGTTAATTTTTCTATCCAGTTTTTGACTGCAATGTGATTGTCTGTGTGCATTTTATCATTTTCTAAAAGGTCAGCCAAAGGAGATAATGTCAAAGAGGAACAAACAACCCTATGCTTTATGGTAAAAGTAAAAGGCCAGTGTGTGACATTTTTCTTTCCTGACATGCTCTTGCTCCTTAACCTTGGCCATCTATGGGTCTCTTATTCCCTTTCAGATCATTGTGGCAGGTAGGGGCGAGTGTCAGCTTGACTGGGCTTGGGATTAACCCTGGCAATTGGTGGCTCTCTCTCAGTAAGATAAAACATGGTAATTATTTGGAGCATTAACTTACAGATCTACTGGGCTGAGTGCAGGCACAAGATTGCTCTTAGAGCTGAATGGGGCACCAGGAGAGGAGTTGGCCTCTCTGCTCTGAGATCACCATCTCCTTGAGTGTCCCCACAGGCGTCCAGCTGCATGGGTCCCTTCATGGTGAAAGACTCGAAGAGAATGTTTCCAAACATTCCCAGAAGCCCGCAGCCCAGCTATTTCTGGTTGCTGCTTTACAGGAAAATCTCTACTTTTGACCAACTGCTCACCTTACAACTCATCCATATTACTGAAACCCGCAAAATAATGTCCACTTTGATGTGAGAAGCATTGGGGGCATTTAACCTGTGGTATTTCAAGACATTGACCATCACAGGAAAGTATTTCCTCTCAATTTAATAATAACCTAGTAATAGAAACTAATTATAGGGAGGTCAAGAAACAGACATTCTGAACCAAATAAACACCTTCATGTTGGCCAGACTTCCTGAAACTATCACACACTAAAATCTATTCATTGGTCTCTCAATAAACAGTTCACAAGAACCTGCTAATAATAGCCAACCGTAATGATGACTTACAAAAGCCAAGGCCTTAGGCAAACCTCAGAACATCCCTATGAGTTTGGATTATCCCCATTTGATAGATGAGAAAACCAAGTCTGAGAGAGAATAGGTCGTTTCCCCAAATCCAGCTAGGAAGTGGCAGCATCAGCTTTGCCCTGGTGCCAAAGTCCCCACCCCATGCCGTAGGAGGCTTCTGAGAAATGAGAAGTCCATAGATCTTGGAAAATAAAAAGACATGATTGTCAGGGGTTGTGAGAGAGGCAGACATAGCAGGGATGGCATCTGGGGGAGCCAAGGGAGCAAATACCCACCCCATACATGTGCCAGGCAGAGAGCATGAGCCTCATGACCCCTGCACAGTCCCAGCATAGCTCACAGAGAGACAAGTATCTGTCCACTATAAGACAGAATAAGGGCAGGGGAGATAGCTCTGTGGAACAAGTGCCTGCCTGGCAGGTGCAAAGTCATGGGTTCGAACCCTGGTCCCACAAAGAAAAACAGAAAGAAAGAAAGAAAGAAAGAAAGAAAGAAAGAAAGAAAGATAGAAAGAAAGAAAAGGAAAGAAAGAAAAGAAAAGAAAGGAAAGAAAGAAAGAAAGAGAAAAGGAAAGAAAGAAAAGAAAAGAAAGGAAAGAAAGAAAGAAAGAAAGAAAGAAAGAAAGAAAGAAAGAAAGAAAGAAAGAAAGAAAAAAATGCAAGAACTTAGTGACCAAGGACAACCAGAACAAGGTCAAGCAGTCTGTAAAGGCAGGAGCCAGGACTCCCTTTCCGTTCCACTTGGTGCTGCTGTTTTACACAGTAGCCCAGGGCATCTTAAGGCATTCTTGGACATGCAGATGGAGGAGGCTTACTCTACCTAGGGAGGACTGGGAGGCTTCCCACTAGAGGAATTATGAAGGAGGCTGAAAACAGCAAGAGACTGAAAAGGAACTTTCCAGGCTAAGGCTATGTGGGTCCTGTTCACAGAAGCACAGAGGGGAACAACATTCGCAAGTTCAAAAGCCAAGTTGGTTAAGGATTAGTTAACTGTGAGTTACATAGGTAGGAGGGGGTGAGTGGTAAGGTTTGGAAATTTTGGGGGGTCACACATGGAGCTGTCTTCCATGCCATTTCACCTGTGTTAATGCCAAAGGTCTCTGAGGGCTGACTTAGTTGCCACTGGATGGAAAGGCTCTGGACATGAGACACCCACCTAAATTCAGGTCCTTTCACTCTCCTTCAACTCATCAACTCATTCCTCACAGAGGTATTTTCAGAGGGTTATAGGAGAGCTTCATGCAGCAGTTTTCCTCCAAGGTGGGTCCTCAAATGCAAGAGTCTTGGTTACACTCACTTTCATACTCCCTATCGCCTAGCATTCTGCCTCCAAGAGGTATATATTTAGGAAAAGATTCCTAAATAAATTGGATGGATGGATGATTGAATCAATGAGTGAATAAGCAAATGACTGGGTAAATGAATGATGAAATAAGCAAAGCAATAAGTTTATGGTCAGCATGGCACTTTATGCAGACAGAGTTAATGACAACTTACATATCCAGTGTCAACACTAAACATGTGCTTCCTTCCACAGTCCCCCATGATGGCAGTTCCTGTCACATGGAATGGCGTTTCCATTCTAAAACAAATAAAGAGATGTAAAGTGCAAATATTTTGGATAGTTCTTCACAGACTTTTTTATTTTATGGAAAAAGTCAAAACAAAATTTCATAACAATATAATAGGAGAATAACAATAGTTAATACAGTGCCTATGATCATCTTTAAAGTAGTCGCTCAGAGTATAAGTCATGGGTATAAATATTCTCCAATTGGTATGAAAACAAACCTTCACTTTCTCTGAAATAAGACACTAATAGCATAAGTAACTTGCATTTTTTATCTCTTTTCTCTTCCTTTCTTATGCCTTTTCCCCCATCCTAGTTCCTTTTTCCTTTTTAACAATCTTCATGGAACTTTTTATTAACTTTTTTAGAAGGTAGACATATTTATCCTAATATCTTCTTTTAACTTTTATCGCAATATGTTTGCAATGCATAGCAGGGACATTCACCTTGGAGGCCTGGTGCAAACATAGCTCATATCTTAAAAACAGGAGCAAATGGATTTGAATTCCCGCTAAGTTGGAAGTGATTGGCCCTGGCTGTGTCCTAGCAATGTGTTGGGATAGCAAGAGAGGCAGAGTACAAACTTTAACTTTGAGAACGCCTTCCGTTTCAACTGAAAGAAATTCCCGAAGATTCTATCTTTGCCCAGAGCTTGCCATGCCATTTACACATTCGCCTGCATGTGAGCAAGTTTTCTTGAGACTCTACCTTTGGCTCCTCCCCTCTATCCCACCACCCACTGTGTAAGCCTCCACCTTCCTCAGCCATGTGTGCAGATTCCCACCTGCCCAGCCCATCTGCACTGTCCTCTGCTTCTTCCCACCTCTCTTTGCATCCACATCCTTAGAAGTCCTCCCAAGTCCAGGTCTCATCTCCAGCAGTCTGACCCTCCCAAAGGTCCCATGACAGCAGAGAGCAGAATCCATTTCCCCCACCCCTTGCAGCTCCTTGTTCTGGGATACAGAAGTCAAGAGGGCTATGCAACCATGGCTTGAAACCCCTGAAATCTTGAGTCAAGAGGAAACTTTTCCCTTTATAAGTTTGATTATCACAGATTTTTTTTTTATTACAGTAAACCAAAACTTACTCAAACACCCTGGATTTTGAGCATACTGATCTCATCTGTTACGGTTTATGTCTAGTAGTCCCCCCAAAGCTTCATGCAATCATGGGGTGCGGACTTCTAGAATTTGAGAATTGAGTCATGATCCCCTGGGATAATGTGTTTTAGTATTGATAGGACTATGGGTCTGAGTACTGCTGGGATTATTTGACTTTTGATCCACTTGGATTACGTGTTTGAGTATTGATGGGGTTATTGGCCTGAGTATGGCTAGGATTATTGGTGTGGCCTAAGGTGGATAGGCTAAGGCAGAGAGCCTGAATGTAATATAAAGTGAGACAGAGAGACAGACTCACATTGTTGCTCTCTGCGCCCTGGTTGGTCTGTTGCCTCTGTTGTGATTGTTGCTGTTCTGCCGCCATGAACTGGATGCTCTCTGCCCTATTCCACTCAGCCTTGGGCCAGCCAAATATGGACTGAAACCTCCAGCAACTGTGAGTTAAATAGACCTTTCCTTCCTTCATTTTGAGTGTTGAGTATTTGTCCCAGCAACGATAGAAGAGTAACTAAGACATCATTCTAATTGATGAAATATTTTGTGTCCCTTTGCTGAATGAACAATGCAAGAATTAGGAAGGCTAACAGATGAGCCCCAAAAATGTCTCTCCCCTGATATTCCAACTCTTCTGACTCAGTACTCACTCACCCACTAGTATAGCTACTGAATGATGGAAACATTCTGCTTTAGAATTAAAAAATAAAGTTTGATTTTTATAAACACCCATGAATGTTTTTCATAACAGCTATACAGAATTTATTGATTTGAGATTTTTATTGAAACTTCTATCATTGGATATGGAGTGGTCAGCTTTATTTTATAATGGGAGAACCATGAAAAACTATAGAGTCCCCTCTCACCTGCAGACACCACCACCACCACCACCACCACCACTGCCCACCTTCGTTTGGATTATTTCCTCATAATAAGTTGCCAGGAGCAGGAACTACTGTGTCTGAGCCTATGGCCATTCTATGACTTCTAGCACACATGACCAACATATAATGGTATGCACTGCCTGCAACACACACGCAGTTCAGAGTCACAGAAACCTATTAAGGAAGAAGTTCAGCTTGCTTTCTTAGAACTGTCAGTCAAATCCTATTTTTTGGTTTGGTTTGGTTTGGTTTGGTTTGGTTTGGTTTGGTTTGGTACTGGGTACCAAACTCAGGAATTTATGCTTGCCAAGCAGGTGCTGCACCACTAAGCTCTATCCTCAGTCCCTAAATTCATCCTCTGGAGTTATTGCACCTTGTACCTACACCTCTTAGGTATCCATTTATGTTTTCGTATTCTCATTGCATTTGGTTTATACTAGTCTTTCATAGCTGAGTGATAAACCCTGTGCTGGACACATTTTCTGTGCTAGATCTAGATTTACTAAGTTGATTAAACTCATTTTGGTAGCAAATAACTGATCATAACCCAAAATGTGTCACCTCATTGGCACTGAGACCACCCACATGAAGAAGACATGACTTCCAGAACCTCTGAAAGTGATAGGTGGCCATGTGCAACAGCTGAATGCCACTTACAAAATACTTCTACCCAAGACGGGGAAGTGAGGCATGATTTGGGGGCATGGCAACAGCCATGGAGACAGAGGAGGGAGGGGCCTGGGGCATCTCTCAGAAGGTCCAGGTCAAGGGCAGTGAGACTTCAGCCTGTCATTTCCAGTCCACAGCTGCTGGCCCAGCACAGGAGCAAGCACAGGTTGTACAGAGACTGCCGGAGCAAAGAGGAAGCGTTCTCCACATCTGGATTTGCAAGACACTTGCTTCATCACTGAGCAGTCTGGCCTTGGTGGCGGCAGTCTGTGAGAGTAAGACCACCCAGACAGACAGGAGTGTCTCCTTTCCAGAAGCTCCTCCTTGTGAGGGGCAGCTACACTGACACTCTTTAACCAGCCAGAAGATTTATGAAATTCTGATCTTTAAGGATCTTAGTGCAGCAATTCATACTTTATGCTTGTAGCTGGCCTGGTTGGGTGCTGGAACCAACAGATTCTCTCTCTGAGTCAATGAAGAGTCTTAAAGATGTGAGGATAAATGGCCCCACCTCAGCCCTGTGTCAGAGGAGCGCACCATGGAACTACTTAGCTTCCCAGTGTGACAAGAACCCCCAGCTCCCACTGGCAGTCCCCACAGAACACGGCGGTGCTCCTCACCTCCAGCTAGGCTAGCGCTGTGCTCCAGAGGGAAGCTTGTCCTCACTGCCTGTCATCCCTTGTGCTGAACTGAAGCAACTTTACTTTCCATCAGGAAGTGGCACACTGCCCACCGAATGGGCAAGGAGGGACACCCAACAGTCATGACTAAACCTCCTGGGACCCAGGGCAGGAACACATTTGCAAGCTACCAAAACAAGGCGCCAGTGAGGCTGACACAGATGCTCAAGACCACAGATGCCCGCTGTTCACTTGGACGCTCAATGGCTGGCCAAGCAGACTCACGGGCTTAGACGACCAAGACTGTGAAGACCTGCCCAGCACCAGCCGTCAGCAGAGCTCCGAGTCAGTTGCTGAGTGGGTAGGAAAATCAACTGAGTGCTTTCCAGCTTTCAGCCTCTAGGTCAACCCTAGTCCCCAGCGCACAGTGATGGCTCTTGTGGCTGAGCCCAGGAACTTCCTGCTGCTACACTGGCTGCTCCAGCCTCTGCCCCTGCTCCTTACAGATGTGTCCACCTCCGGGCGCTTACAATGTTCTTTCCCTAAGCACCGGCAAGGGCCTCTGGGTGGCTGCATTCCTTTCTCTGCACCCAAGCTGCGCTGGCCACGCCTCCTACAGCAGCGCTTAACACACCCCTTGCCTCGCCCGTCTGCTCTCAGCACTTAAGACCACGTATGTGAACTACTGAAGGAGACACTTCAAACAGGAGGAAGCGCCTCTTCTTCCTGCTCCTCTGTGCCTCGCACACACTGGGCTCCCAGGAGGCCTGCAGATAGCGTGCTTGAGCCACTCATGGTGAGCTGCGGCCTAAAACCCCCCAGACAAGTTTCACCCCTGACTCTAGGGTCCTCTTCATGAGGACAGTGGTTCCTCTCAGCTCTTCTGGCTGTTCCTTCTTGCTTCTCTGGCTTGGACCCCAAAAGGAAGTCTAGCTGCACTGTGGATCTCAGGAAAAGGCACGGCAATTTCCACAGCCTTCATGGAGGCCTGGGATCCCAGCCGCCAGTGAGTGCAGATCTAAGACAGAGAACCTGGGATTGTAGCTCCCCTTTTATTGTTCTCCCCAAAGGCCATTTTTTCTCCCTTCCATTTAAAAAGCTTAAAAAGCAAATTCAACTCAATTTAAAAAGGAAAGTGAATGGACTCTTCATAGGAAACAGAACTGTTTTGAAGGAGGCAGTCACAACAAAGAAAGAAGTCCACATATGAGACCAGGAAGAAACACAAGCCTTCCCACCACCATCAGTTCCAGAGCCAGGATGCCCCGGGATGGCAAGATTCAGGTTGCCTCCATCTTTGTAACTCCTGGACTGTCCAACCAAGACCTTGCCATTGCACCCGCAGCGGCTCTGGCCCAGCCTAGTCATGCACAGCCAACCCCGCCATTGGCCAAACACGTGCAGCAGGGTGGACTGGATGAATGCCGACAGCATCAGGACAGCAGAAGAAGGGCCTTGACTGGGGGGCGCTGGTTCAGAAATTACTCACGAGGGTGATGGACACAGAATACGTAGTGGACATGAAAACCTGACAGGAAAAAAAAAAAAAGGCAAAAGAAAGCAAATGAGTGAAAAATAAATGGGATCCAAAAACACAACAAAACATTTTTAAAGTTTATTTTACCTAGAATTAATGACAGGAAAACCCCATAAATGCGGTGCAAATGTTTAATGCCCCATTGAATGCCAACATTATGCCATTCATCTGTCCTTGCAGGTGTATTATTTCTAGTCCCCAGGATGAAAAGAAAAGTCGCTTTCCACATCTTTTAGAGTACTTAAAAATACATATTTCCATGGCTTTATTGCCAAAAGTCCTGCTTTCTTCCAGAGCCTGCAATAACTAATCGTGTTACTGCCACTGCGTCTAGGAATTGGAATTAATAGTTGGTGGGAGGGTTTGCCTCCACCCTAGAAGTGATCTTTGCTTTAACGACCCTTAAAGTTAGTGATTTCTCCTAAATATTTATTTCTCCCTAAGGGAAAGATTTCTCTAAGAACTTTCTCCTTGCCCTAAATATCCACAACTCTTGATCTGTTTTTCTTCTATTTGTCCACTTAGAGTTTTCACTGGAATCAATTTTATTAATTTCCGTCTGAAAATTAGCAAGTCAAAGTAAATCACGGGCAGTTTTTGGCTCCCTACCATGTGATCCCTTTCGCTCTCCTGGTTTTGCTTTTAATACTAGATCACCAAGCCTAGGATGCATTAGCTAAGCCCCCATCATTTTTCTAACTGGGGCCTCCTTTAAAATAGCTGACACTTTTTTCATAATAAAAGATACTACTAAGCCTCGTATCCAGATCTGTCTGCCTCACCATCAAGTTGACTGTTAGTAAAATCTTTCCATTATTTTCAGCTTGCTCTAACAATTCCTATTCAACTTGCTGCATTAAATTAAACTACAGTGAGAATTGCATTTCAAAGCTAGCAACTGCCTCTGACCTCTAGCCAGAATCTAAGTTAGGTCATCAAAACTGGCTGCACCTAGGGGCTCCTCCCAAACAAAACAAAAGCTCTACACCAGATTATCAGTAAGATCCTTCCAACTTGAATGTTCTACATATCTACAGTTTCTCAACTCAATGATTTTCATTTCACTTTATGGGAGCACAATATTCACCAGTTATCCTGGGACTGTACCCCACAATTAACAAGGTCATAAAATAAAATTAAATTTAAAAATGAAAGGATTTACTGGCTAGAGAATCGACTTCCAGAATCCAAGCCTGGAGATTCACTTTGAGGCATTCAGAGTGTTTTCTCCTTGGCTGCCCCATGGTCCCTGGGTTGTTAATTGACTTTTATCATTTGTTTTCACAACAACCTTGAGACTCCTTAGAGCTAAAGGCAAGGCTAAAGCATGTTATCCAGTTGGCAGCTAGCAACTCCAGATCTCCACCGGAGAAAAGGCCAGCTCCTTAATCCCAAACTGATGATGGGAAAAAAGTCACCAGGAGGTTAAGTGACTGAGGCAACGGGATGGCGCGAGCCAGCGTCCGCGACAGGTCCTGGACCCCGCGCCTCGCCTCTTGGGATGGCGTTCAAGTCTCCCGGCCGCACTTCTTCCCTGAATGTTTTTTAATCTGGCATGATCCACAAATAAAGGAAATTGTGGTTTTCACATCATGATCGAGGTTATTTCTCCTCTGTGAATAATAAAAGCAGAATGACCCATTTGTAGCTTCGAGAAGTTCCCATTCCAGCCCGCATTGTTTATTCCTCCGGTTTTCAACAGTTTTTACTTCAAGATGTCAGTTTTTAACACGTTTGCATAATTCTGCATTTTATTTCAGGAGTCTCTGTCATAACCACTCATTTCCCCCCCACCGGCTAAGTTGTTGAAAAAGAAAACTGTGTCTCGAGGCCAGTCCAGTCCTGCAATTTAAAAGCTGGCAGGCTCTGTCTTCCTTCTCCCCCATGGGAGGATTAATTTGCTTCTTTTTTATTCTCAAAGTTTTATGATTCCAAATAAAGAATATAATGGTGCCATTGAGAGTTGGGAAAATGTGGAAGACAAATAGTCTATGTGGGAACTGCTTAAAATGAGAATCGAATTCAGGCAAGGCCTCGGGAGGAGGGAAGACGGTTTTTATCATGTGAGTGTGGCCTGTTAATGATAAAGGAAATTTCCTCCCTCTAATGAGTCTCGCCTTTATAGACTGAAGGGAAGGCGAATGCCCCAGCTCGTGTCATAAATGTAAAGAAGCTGAAATTGTACTCCCAAGAATGCAGTACATTTAATTTTGAAGTTGGGGGAACAACCATTAAAATGTACATTCTTTCTGGGAACTACAACATGGAGTCTGAGTTTTTCATCTTCATTTCATTGCCTAAACACTGATGCATTTAAGAAATGTGCTAAAATTTTCTCCAGGAAGCTCACTGACCAGGGGAAGTCATGTGAATGAACTCTCTGGGTCCTGTTAGCCCTAATTAGTTCCTGGTTTCATAGGAGCCACCTGTGATGATCTAGGCAAACCATGGCTGCAAGAAGCCAATGTGTCATCAAAGGACTTTTCTTAAGGGCCCTTTGTTATTTCACAAAATAAATTGGACAAATATTAGCAGCCTCCAGGAGCTGATAATTAAGGTCAATGGAGTACACTTTTACAGAGCAGGCACTACAGACTGTGAGGAGGTGGATTCAACCAAGGCATGGTTTCTACCCTTCCACAGCCATGTGGGAAAAAGGCAAGTCCCCTGGTGGCTCTGCAATCACACCACGAGACCAAGAGCCCAGGAGGGATTCATCGCGCGGCTCTGAGCGCATAGCTCCGGCTGCCTTGGATCTACAAATGTTAGAGACTCAGTGCTGACTTCATACAGATCTGACCGCATCACGCCGTTGCTCAAACCTCTGAACGGCTTTCCGTTGAGCAGTGCGCCTGCCTTCAGTGGTGACCTTCAGAATGCAGTGCACCGTGACTCTTCCTGGTTCCTTGGTCTTCTCTCCCTTGTGCCCTCAGCCTCCTCCTCCCCTCACTCCCAGGGCTGGGTCTCTAAGCCAAGATAAACCTTCTGACCCCCAAGTCACCACCTCTGCAAACTCGCAGCCTCTTCTTACCATTTCTGCATGGCTCAGTGTCCCCTCCTCAGGCACACCATCCCTCAAAACCACTGTACCCTTCCTGTCACCCTGCCTCATTTTCTTCATAGCATTAGTCACGTCAGAAAGCATCACACTCCTCAACTTACCTACTCACCCGTCCTCTCTCCTGCCCCAGAGCCAAGCTTCCCTTCAGTGAGCTCCACTCCTGGGCAGTTCCCCACTCCTGTTCCACATGAGGAAAAGGAATGGATGAGTAAAAAGAAAACCACTTTTCTGTTTTGTTTTTTTAGCAAAAAAAAAAAAGGCTCAATCTTTTTCCTGTAGAACATGGGACAATAAAGAAAGACAACAAGGAAGCTGCTAACATTATGTGACCTTTTTAGAGATAGTTTTTGACTCAGTTGCTCATAACATGCAACCGTGGAAAGCTGCTCTGGAGAAGATTGAGGGCTCTTCCCACTCTGCCTCCCGCTTCTGCCACACAGTCTATGTGAGGCCCATGTGTGTCAGAGCTACACACACTTTACATATAAAGGTAATGTTGCTCATGCATGTTTACTGCATTCCATATTTTATATGTGGCCCAAAACAGTTCCCCTTTGCCAATACCACCCATGCAAGCCTAAAGGTAGAACACCCATGACTTAGGGCCTGAAATCAAAAATTCTTTGAAGTTTTGGATATCAGGCTCCTAATAAAGCTCAAAAGATAAAGAATTTGGAGTCTCTGCTGCACCTGTGTGTCTCTCAAACTTTGCATTTTTGGCAAAGCTCACACATCCCATGACATGTGTGTCTGTTCTTGCATATGCAGTAAGTATTTGCTGCAAGGTTGCTCCCCACCAGCCCCCAATCCGTCGCCAGGTTCAACAGCATTCTCACTACAGTAAAAGACTTTCCACATAAATTGAAAACCCTTTCAGGAAAATTCGTAGGCCAGAGCTAGAGAGGCTGGACTTCTAAAGTGTGTGGTTTCTGTCCCCTGCGTGGTGGCGGACAGGCCCATCACTTAGTGTATCCAAAACGTCAGGTGTCATAGTTGAGGTCAGACAGCCAGCTCTGGCTGGCCCTCCAAAGGTTGCGTGTTATCAGAAGACCATCACAGAGCACTTAGTGCACCTCCACTCCTAAATAAACACGGTGGAGGGATGCGGGGTGCAGCCTATGACCTGGTTGTTTGTGTGCTCCTGTCAGACCAATCCATTTCACCGGCCTGCGGCCTTTGCATTACTTCCTGGAATATGAGATTGCACAGATCTGCCTTCGCGGGCCCTGGCAGCTGAAACGAGAAGGGGTTTAATGAATTTCCAGTTGGTTTCTGTATAGAGATCACATCCCTGAGAGATGGCCAGGCCTCCACTCCTCACAGGAGGATTTATCACCCCTGGGTGAGACCGTGACCCTCTGCTCCCTCACCCTCCTTTCACACCAATAACAATGTTATCTCAGTCCCTAAAGGGCCCACAGGTCTCATTTGAGGCCCTTTAAAACCCAGAGCTGAGTGTCTGAGTGACATTTTAATTGCCCTGGTCACAAGGAGGAGCCACTTTACCTCTTTCTGAGAAAGGTGAACAATTTCATTAAGACAGGCTAAGTTAGGAAGAATGCATTATCGTGGTCCTCCACAGCCAAGTCCAAATGCCTAAGTGACCCCCCAAACACTGGATTGTGTCACTATAATCCAGACTGGCATAGAGGCCCAGCAAGGAGGTCTCCACCCAACTAATTTCCAGCCTCCTCTGTTGCCTGCCATTCCCTCACCAGAGCCCCTTCCTGTAACTTCAATAGTAGTAGTTATCTGACTCCCATGACACTGCCATGGACAGAGATCTGCCTGAGTTTGCAACCTCCCAAGGCCATAAGCCTGAACCCACAGGAACTATTGCTACATCCCCTTTCTCTTTCCTGTGTTTATTGATAAATTCTTGTCCCATTTACCTAGAACTCCCAAAACAATGTCTTCTGTGTGTGTGTGTGTGTGTGTGTGTGTGCGCGCGCGCGTGTACATGCGTGAGCGAATGTGTGTGTGCATGTGTGTGTGCATGTGTGTGTGTGTGTGTGTGTGTGTGTGTGTTTACTCAAGGCTATGTCAGGATGCTTTCATACACACAAAAAGGATGACTACAGTCAAACAAATGTGCCTCCCCAGCACAGCCCCTTCATGGCTCTGCCCACAGACATAAGAAGCCCATGGAACACTTTCTTAGCAGTTGACTTCCATCTGCATCACTCTGTCCAGCAGGAGAGAGCTATCTGCTCCCATATTTAGTTACTCAAGTATACTTGCCTGATGATTACTCACCTATGGGAGGGGGATTCTCCTAAGGTATACTAGAAATCATGGCTGCTTGGATGTACAGTTTTAAACCTTTAATGGACAAGGGGCTTTTAATTCCTTTGAGAAATTTAGCTAGGGTTTCTGCCCAGATATCTGAAAAACAAGATGTTTATTCCCATGTTCTTTTTAACACAGATTCTAAGCCTGCTTCTCTTGAATCTGTATTCTTAATGGAGGATTATTTCATGTGGATTGAAAAGTTAAAGTATAGCATATAAGAAAAGGCATATGTCATGTGATAAAATGGAAAGGTGGGAGTTTGGGGGACATGGGGCAGCATTTTCCCCATTTGCGCTAAGTGGACATTATTCCATACCAGCCAGTTTATACCAAAGAAGAAAGTTAAAGAAGTCCCCAATCCCACATTTACATAAAACTTTAGTTTCTCAATGTTAATTTAAATCTAAAAGCAAAGAAACAGTGGTCCATGTACAAGTACTGCCTTAGCTGGATAAGATTAGGTTATGCATTGAAATAAATATTACCTAAGCGGTATTTTAGATATCACAGGTTTCTTAGGCATTTCAGGGTCCATGGTGTAACAGAAAGCTTACATACAGAATGTGAAACATGTTTCCCTTCTCGATCTTTAACCTGTACTATACACATTGTGAATTTCGAGGAGAGAACTCTAAGAAGTAGGCTTTCATAAAAGTCTTGACTACCAAGACCTTTCCTTTGAGGACCATCTCAAGGAACTACTGAACCCCAAAATAAGCCAGGAAAATACTGGTCTTAGGAAAGGAGACCTCAGAAACTGCCCAGGCTATTCAAATTGCTGACTTCAGGCAAGGAGTACAAAGAAGCCTCTGTGGCCCACATGGGCCCAACCCAGCTGCCCAGGAGGCTACACTAAGGCTTGAGGACAAAATCCTCTCTAGTAATAAAATGCTGGGTTTTGGATCCTGGCATGTCCGTCTTTTGCGGGACCCTCATAGGTTTTTCCTTCTTGCAAAAAATATTTTGTGTGGGTAATACACCCCACTTCTGGTAACAGATACACAACAGAAAGATGCACCCTACTTCTGGTCAAACTTTCTCCCAAAACTCAGAGGCATGGCAGGAAGATATAAAAAAGTGAAAGCGCTGCTTGAACCAATGTTTGTACAAAGAACCAGGGACATGGAAAACAAGAAGCGTCAGAGTGGAGAGCTGCCAAGGCTTCAGGAGCTTTCTGGGTGGTCAAACACTGGAGAGTGTAGGAAGCGGAGAGATTTCATACACAAGGGACAATGTTCCTCCCCAGATGGTGCCAGTTTGACAATATCTGGGTAGCTTTTTCGTTTGGGTGTGGAGTGGGGCAGATTGTCACTGGCACCATCAGCAAAGGCCACAGCGGCAGCTAGGAAGCCTGCGGTGCAGAAGCCCCCACAGACCCCGCTGCCGGTCCAAGCACGAAGTGAGTGGCAGGCTAGCAAGAAGCCGCCTCTTTATTTACAACCCTTCCAGTGGCTCCCAATACAGTCTGAGCACCGCCTCCTGTGACATCAGCGCAGCATCAAATTCTCACAAGAGCATGAATTCCACTGTGAACTGTGCATCGCAGAGCTATAGGTCGTGTGCTGCTCAAGAGAGTCTATGCCTGAAGCCATCACCCCACCCACCCTCATTCCCCGGGGTAAATCGTCATGCAGAAAACCAGTCCCCAGTACCAGAAAGCTTGGGGACCACTACTTCAATGCACGGCATGGGACCAGTGACAGAAATGTGTGCATCTCAAATGATGACAGAGCTGAAGTCCAGAAGCCATGAGAGGGAGTGAACTAAATATGTTCCCCAAGGAGCAGTGAGTGGTCATAGGAATGATGCGGAGAAGACGGGCACTGGAGGCTGGTGAGCCAGAAGAAGCCACTACACAGCAGTGGCTAAAAACAGCAGGAGCTCATGCCCTCCCAGTTCTGGAGCCCAAGTCTGAAGGGAAGTTACTAGCAGGATTGGCTTCTTCTGGGGTCCCCAAGAAAGGATCCCGCTCTGTCTCCTCTGGTTTCCATAACTGTAGGGGCTGATGCAAGCATTACTCCAAGCTACACCTTCATCTTTCTGTGCTTCTCCACTCTGCCACTCCTGCACATCCATGGCTTCTCCTCTTCTTCTTCTGCCTGATATATAAGATCATGTGTTACTGGATTTAGAGCTCACTTGGTTACTTCACGATAATCTCAAGATCTTGAGGTAAATCAAGTTTGCAGATTCCTTTTCTCATTTTTTTTTTAATATTATGACTGGCTCAGCCTGTCCTGGAGGTGGGGTTGACACAGCATGTGGTGCCGGGGATTGAACTGTGGTCCCCGAGGTTGCCTAAGATGGCCTAAGCAGGCACTTTAGACCACTGAGCCATCTCACCGGCCCCCTAGATTCCTTTTCAAAATGAGCTCATCTTCACAAATATTGAGGTTCGCTATTTGAACAGAGCTCTCTCATGGACAACTATTCAAAGCACTCCCATGGGTGTTCCTGACCAGCACAGTGAGAGGTGTGTTTAGGATGGAGTGGTTTCTGCAACTGAGGTGGAAACTTCTACAGTTGGCCTTGGGATTCTACTTCTTATTTCAGTTCAGTAAGACAACAAGATAAAAAGTTAGGGTCATTCATTGTTTAACTACAAAATATGCATTGCATGCAGAGAATACATTTGTCCCAAACATGAACAACACAAAAAGACTGTCAAGTACAGGGGCATCACAAAAATCTTTACTTAATTCTCACAGTATCTCATGATATCTGCTCAGAACAGATTCTGTATATGCTGTGGTTGGAAAGCCTCCTCTTCCTGAAAATAGAGTAAAACTTAGGAAATTCTAAGAAGCTCTTGAGACCACAAAGTACCTTAGTATGAGCCTAGTCCTCAAAATAAGGAACACTGGCCCTGTGTTACAAAATTGGCCCTGTCTCCTTAAATTATCCCAGCTTCTTGCCTTCACACAACCTTGAAAGCTACTGCTCCGACGTGATTGCATCAAAGCTGCATCAGTGTGAGGTGGCATATATTTTAAAACGACAGATCTGAGGACCTAGCCATTGGCATTCTAAATGAATGGGTTATTTTTAAGGACGGAAGTGACTCCTGGATTACTCCTGTAATTTAACATTTCTCAATAAATCTCAGGTAATAAATTCTCTGGTCCAAAGATCTGAAGATCTGGTCTTAGTGTAAGAATATGCATCGTGGAGCCCTATGGGGGAAAGAACTGACATGCATACCACACTGGGCAGGACACTGAGGGTGGCTTCGCAAGTGAATCAAAGATCATTTAGAAGAACGCAAGCATAGTTTTAGGGGAGGGGACGTGAGTGGCCATCTGAGCAGCAGCACCCCACATACCTCTAGCTGGTAAAGACAGATGGGACTCCCATGTTATGCAAGTGCTCTGGTTCCCTGGTCCTTGGAAGGGATGGAGGCCAGGTGGGAAGGCTTTCGGCACTGAATGGCTTTCAATGTAATAATACTTAATACTCCTTTTTGAAACAGTTTCCTCTTTTACTCAATATTTTCTTGGGACTGTAACCCATTTGTGCATAAAATTGGTTGAAAGTGACATGTTGAAAAGTCCTGCAAACACTGCAGCACACTCTGTTTTCAAGGAATATAAAATTGGGCTCTGTCTGACACCTTGAGTGTGCTTGTGAAAACAGAATGTCACATCTCAGAGGGTTATTCTTGATCATTTTTTAAAAAATAAAATAAAGTAAACAGACCTCTCCAGGCAAACAGCCCCTTTGTGCTCCAGTCTCTATGACGACGCTGGCAATTGTACTTTTCCTAGTATAGTCTTTCTCTCTTGATTAAAACTCTGGATTAGGCAGCTCAACTGGGAACCCTCGGAACTGAGGAAACAGTATTTATCAAGCCAACATACCACGTTCTGATAGATCCCAAAGACTACACATGCTATAGGCCTAAATCAAGAAAATGAGGTGGGCAATTATAGTCCAGGTTGGAGGAAATGGCCTTATTTTGTCCTCAACCAAGCTGTTATGAATGTGTATTTTATAAAATGTCCCTACTTGGAAAATTCCTAGATTTGGACAGTCAAATGTGTATTTGGAATCTTCCTTACAAAAGAATTCCAATAAATAGTACCTGCTCTGGGAAGTGAAGCTTAATTTCTCTCTCCTGGAAGGTGGACTGGACTTAGCAAATGGCTTCTAAAGAACAGAGAGGGAGGGAGATAAAGACCAACTTTACAAGGGAGTCGCCCGAAAGTGTTCAAAGGAAACAGCACCGCTGATGGCCTGCGTTGAGCCCATGTACTCTCTGGCATGTATGAAGACGTGAATTGAATTGGCTCTGTAGAATTTTTTCTACAGACACTAAACCTAATCTAATCAGGGGAAGAGGGACAAAGCCTGATTGATAGCAAGTTTACAAAATACTTAACCAACGATGTTTAAAATTATAAACATAATTTAAAAAACAAGGAAAGAGAGAGACACTCATAGATCAGAGGAGATTAGAGAGATGTAATTATGAAGAAATTTGTTCTCTGGATTTGACCTTCTAATACTCGAAGGAAGAAAGAAAAAAGAAAAACTAACTCCAGGTACAGTCTTCAAGCTGGTAGATGAACATTGTCTACATGTAAGAAACAGACAACAACAACAAAAAAAAAAATGAAGGAGAGAAGAAAGGAAAGGAAGGAAGGAGTATGAGAACCCTCTGTGCTATCTTACAGCTTTTCTATAAATTCTTTAAAACTATTAAAGCTTAAACAAAGACATTTGGGAGGGCTTGCCTGAGAGCTCAGCAGACTAAAGTGCCTGCTTTGGCAAGCGCAGCGGCCAGGGTTGGATCCCAGCCTGCGGTGCTGGCCCTGCCCGTGAGGTGCACTGAGATGCTGAGACAGTGATCGAAACTGGGCATGGTGGCGTGCACCTGTAATCCCAGCACTTTGGGAGCCTGAAAACAGGAGAATCACTATGAGTCTGATCTATCTAGCGAAACCCTGTAGACCCTGTAACTCTGTCCTAAATGCATAAAAAAAAAAAAAAGACATTTGGGGTTAGAAAGCAAACAACAAAGAAAGAAATAGAAGAAAGTGCCTTAATATTTTTTAACAGTAGCCACTGTTCAAGGTTTATTTGGTATTCTAGTTGGTGTGACACTGGGTTGCATTGTTCACAGGTAGATCTTTGTACATTATACAGCAACGTATATATTACACAAAATAAAACCCTTTAAAACAGGCATGCACAGGACACGCAATACTGAATTTGTACACCGGGTCCCAGGCTGCGACCAACTGAGGAAAGGCCAGAGAAGGTTTGGTGGGGCGCGAACCCACTGAGCTCCACGGCTGGATCCTCGGGGAGCATGGAGATTCCAGGGTTCCTGCGTGGAGTGGCACGAGTGTTGCTAGTGTCACCCTGAAGAACCTGCACCCTGAGTTAGGAACTGATGGGGATAGGAGCATTGGAAACAGGTTCACAAGCCAGTGGTTGACTGCTTAGGAAGTGATCAGACTAAAAGTCTACACATCCTGGGCCCTGGACTGGGGGTGGCAGATTCGGCAGAAGGTATAATGAAGAATCTTAGGAGGGTGCAGCCAAAGTGCCTTACTACTGGGTCTGGACTCTTGGTCGATGGCAATACTGAGATGAGTCAGGAAGGCAGAAACATAAAATAAGGTCCAAGCAATTCCAGGGAGAGGAGAGGCTCAGGCAGAGAGCAGGAGCCCTGTCAGCCAGCACGGCTGAGCTGCACGCTGACCAGCCCATTGTCAGTGAGCTGCACTGGAGGTCTCAGGGCCGTGCCAGTCCCCTGCCTCCAACAGCCCCACACAGCACTCCAGGAACCAGAACCGCCCAGCTGGAAGCGTAGAGTCCCTCGATCTTGAGGAGGGCCAAGTGGAGGTTCTATCACGGAGACCATCCTGAAGCCACCCTGCGAAGGACTCACCAGGGAAACCCGAAAAGACCATGGTCGTACCACAGGAAAGACAGTGCAGACACGTATGGGGCAGCAACTTGAGGCGGGAGGCTCTTTATAGAAAATCCATTTGATTTTTTAGAACTCACAGCATGATCCTGTTTCATTGTAGAAATAATGTCAAATATGTAAAAAATAAATACATAAGCAAAATCTTCCTTTTCAGAGCAGATTTTACAATATTTTTTCCAAACCAATGACAGCTATTTTCCTTAACAGGAATTTTGCCAACTTTGAAGAAAAATAGCTTCTTCCCAGTACTGTGCTTATTGTCCTTTTAAATTTATTGGAAGAAGAATAATGTTTAATTAATCTTTTGTTTATTTCCCATCAGGGGGATATATGTATGAGAGAATGATATTCAGTCTTTACTAAGATACCTAAATTTTGGGATAATTTTTGCTAATAATTGACCACTTTGTTATTTTTTATAATTTTTTTATCATGTATTAATATATGTATGTATGTGTGTATGTATGTATGTATATATGTATGTATGTATTTGGTACAGGGTCTCACTATGCCGCTCAAACTCACAGTGATCCTCCTGCCTCAACCTTCCCAGCTCTGGGATTTCAGGTATGCATCACCCTGCCTGGTTTTGGATATAGCATGTGATACCAGGGATTGAACGCTGGTCCTTGTGCTTGCCAGGCAGGCCCTTAGACAGCCGAGCTATATCCCTAGCCCTCACTTTACTATTTGTATTTAAATGCAGCACATATTCTTTACCTTGTAGGAACTGTAAATACACTGTTAAATAGATGCTTCCTTTGCAGTCTTCTCCTACTGTGTTGGGTATGTCCCTTCACTTTTTTTCCCCTCGGAGGAGCATTATGCCTCCAGAGATTAGATAATTCCCTAAAGTTGCTTCTAATTTCTTCAGGGTTTCACACACCAAAGAAACATAGTCCATCTGGACTTTGGTGTGATGTGTGATCTCTTTGGCAGGGTCTTTTTCATCCCAGGATGGGGTCCGCGTGGCCTAGAGCAGTGGTGGACCCCAGTACGGGTGGCCCAGCAGTTGCTTCTGTCCTCGCAGGCTCTGGAAAGAGCACCGTCGCCTGCTCGGGAGCATCAGTTCTACATATTCAATACGCTCAAAAACTAATGATGTATATTGAATGTTCAAGTCAGATTAAAAGAAAAGATGGTTCAGTGCCCAGCAAGGGCAAGCCTGCTTTGTAAAGAACACCTTAACACAGAATGGCCTCACAAAACCAGTGACCATCCACTGCAATTGCTATGGAAAAACGCACAAGGCACTGTGTGTCATCCTGAGCAAGTCCTTCCTGCTGCCGAGCTTCAGTTTCCACTTCCATAAAATGGTCATAATCCGACCTCTCTTGAACGGTGATCAGCACCACATCTAGCACACACAGGGGATTCATCACAGCAATGCAGGCATCAAGTATTATACGTTTCAAGGCCCACATTCCTTCCTGCTGCCTTTGAGATAGCTTGCGTTTCCACTTTTCCACTCCCTATGGCACATGCTGCCTTGTGATTTTTCTACCCCCCTCCCAGATTGACCATTCTAAATGCCCCAGCTCCTAGCATGGTACCTGGGTACAGCAGACACCTAACTGCTTTGTATTAAGTAAATAACTTTAAAATATCAAAGAATGCTGAGAAGGTAGCGCAGTGGCAGAGCCCTTGTCTGGCATTAGCAAAACTGGGTTCAATCCAAAAAGAGGTGTATGTTATAGTTTATGTCTAGTTGTCCCCCTAAAGCCTCATGCAATCATGGGGCGGGGACTACTAGCGTTTGAGACATGAGTCATGATCCACTAGGATTATGTGTTACAATTGGTTCCTCCCTGGAGCATGACCTGGGCCTGCCTAGGATATGATTGGCTCCTCCCTAGAGCGGGATCAGGGGCCCATCCTGGGGTGTGATTGGTTCCACCCTAGGGCACAACGGGCCCACGTCAGAGTGGCTGAGAACAAAGAGACTTTTTAAAGGGCTGTTACTCTCTGCTCTGGTGAGTTGCTTGTTCTGCCGCCATGAACTGAATGCCCTCTGCCCTGTTCCACTCAGCCTTGGGCCAGCCGAATATAGACTGAAACCTCCAGCAACTGTGAGCTAAATAAACCTTTCCTTCCTTCATTTTGAGTGTCGGGTATTTGTCCCAGCAATGAGTAAAAGTAACTAAAATAGAATTTGGTACCGAGAAGTGGGGTCGTTGCTGTGACTAACCTGACCATGTGTATCGTGAGTTTTTGGAGATGGCTTATGGGAAGAGATAGGAAAAGACTTCAGCTGTATGGTAGGGGAGATTCTGGTCAGAGCTCAGACCAGAAGACTGGCTTGAAGCCTGGGTATGAAGAATGGCTTAAGAGCAGAGATTGGAAAAA
>PVKN010000622.1:0-22226 GCA_004027915.1 Capromys pilorides
GAGAGTTAGCTTAGATAACAGCTACGCTGTCTTAGTTCATTGAGAATAAAACCTTATACTAATATTAATTAGAGAAGATATCAGATCTGCATCTTGTCCTCTGAATAACCACTATGAAGACAACAATATGCATTGTATTAATTATTGTAACTATCCTACTAACTTGATTTGAAACTGTTTCTTTGCTATTTTATGTTTTTTTCTCATTAAAATGAATAAAAATAAAAAAATGAAAGAAGCATTTTTTTACACTTTTAGTTGATGCTATACATAAGAATACAAAAATTTTATGTATATAAAGGGTACCATGTGAGTTTTTGATACACGTATTGTATTTTTTTTTCCCTTGGCAAAAGTATATACTTGAAATTAGCCAGCTGGACTCAGTTTAGATGATCCCAATTTTGTTGCCAACATGCACTGCATCATAATCGGGAGCCAGTTGAACATATGCCTTCTTCTCTCCATTAGGCCTGATTAAGGTATTGACCTTGGCAACATCGATGTCCTAGAGTTTCTTTACAGCTTGCTTGATTTGGTGCTTATTGGCTTTGACATCCACAATGAACACGAGTGTGTTGTTGTTCTCGATCTTTTTCATGGCTGACTCTTTGGTCAGGGGGAACTTGATAATGGCGTAGTGGTCAAGCTTGTTTCTCCTGGGGGTTCTCTTCTGAGGGTATTTGGGCTGCCTCTGGAGCCACAGTGTCTTGGGATGGTGGAAGGTGGGTGATGTTCATATGTTCTCGTCTTTATGGCTTTAGATGCCTTTCAGCATGGCCTTCTTGGCCTTCAAAGCTTTTGTTTTGGCTTCAGCTTTGGGAGAGGCAGGGGCTTCCTTCTTCACCTTTGGTGCCATCTTGGTAAAAAGCCATATATTGTATTTGAATTAGGTTAGGCATATTGATCTTCTCAAATACTTACCAGGTATTTATAGTAAAAAAAAAAAATTCAAATTCATTTCTTCCAGCTTTTTGTAACATATAGTAGTCTGATTGATTGATCAATTCATTGATTGATTAATTGATTTGGTACAGGGTCTCACTACAGAGCTCAGACTCGTAGTGACTTTCCTGTTTCAGCCTCCCCAGTACTAGGATTACAGGTGTGTCCACCATTCCTGGTCTTGGTAGCCAGCTCAGCACACCCAGGAGCGGGCCTGGTGTGGCATGTGGTGCTGGCCATGGAACCCCAGTCCCTGTGCTTGCCTAAGTAGGAACTCAGTCCACTGAGTTATCTTTCTGGGCCTTCTCATGTAGTATGCTATTGTTGTCTATAGTGATCTTGTTGTGCAACACCATGCCAAAGCTTTTATCTTTTCCTTTTTTTTTTTTTTGTGATACCAGGGATTGAACACAGGACTTTGCGCTTACCAAGTGGGTGCTTATACAGCTGAGCTATATCCCTGGCTCCACTCTAAACTTCTTCTTCCTCTTGAAATAATCTAGGAACCATTGGTTAACTTTGTCCATCTTCCCAGCCCTCCCAGCTAACTTTCCCAGCCCCTGGTAGCTATCATTTTACTCTCACTTTATTTTGAGTTTCACGGATGGATGAGAACCTGTGGCATTTGTCTTTGTGTGCCTGGCTTCTTTCCTTTCACATAATGACATTCAGTTTTGTGTTGGTAGAAATGAAAGGCTTCCTTCGTTGGTACGGTTAAATAGTATTCCGTGGTGTGCATGTCCAGAGGCTCTCTGTCTACTCGTTAGCCGATGGGCACTTGGCTAATGCCACATGTTGACTAGTGATATCATAAACATAGGCCTCCAGATGTCTTTCCAACCATGTTGATTTCATTTCCTTTAGTTACACCCCAGTACTAGGTTCATGGGTATTATGGTAGTTCCACCAGTCATGTGTCTATTTTTGGGGATCAATCCCAGGGCCTTGGCAGACTAGGCAAGTAATGAACTACTGAGCTATATCCCCATCTTCCATTTCAACATTTTTGAGGAACCTCTTATCTTGTTCACTGTCTTTGGCATGAGACAATACCCAACACCCTCAACATAAAGCAGAAGGGCTTTATTTTGGTCTGTGTGTTTTCAGGGGTTTAACTCCATAGCCTGCTAGCTCCAAGGGCAGAAGACCTCATGGGAAAGCCCTGGCAGAGGAAAGCCGCACGCAGTATGGGAAGCAGAGAGAGTAAAGCGAGGATTTGGGAGGGACAATATGCACTTCTGGGTCACATGCAGGGACTCACGTCTTCCATCCAGACCCCTTACCCCAACACCCAGCCAGCCAGTGCCCCCATAATTCCATGAAATCTACCTCTGAGTGCATGGGGTGCTGGGAGAGCAGTCAGACACAGCCCTGGCTCTCCCAGTGGCTGTACTGCGCTGCACAAGTTACACACTAGTGGCATGCAAGGGTTCCCAATCCTCCACATCTCTGCCAGTACCTGCTACCCTGTGGCTTTTTGATGATAGCCATTTAAGATATCATAAGGTGATATCTTATTTTGGTTTTGACTTTTGTTTTCCTGATGATCAGTGATTTGAACATTTTTTATATATGTTAGCCATTTGTATGTCTGTTTGAAGGAAAACCTATTTAGTTCTATTGTCCATTTTTATTTGGGTTATTTGTCATTTTGTATTAAAGTTTTGGACTTCCTTGTTTGTGCTAGATATTTATTTATTTTATTCTGGCCAGCTCAGCCTACCATGGGGGTGGGGCTGGCACAGCATGTGGTGCTGGGGATCGAACCGCAGTCGCTGAGGTTGTCTAATCTTGCCTAAACAGGCACTTTAGACTGCTGAGCCATCTCACCAACCTTGTGCTGGAGATTAACTCTTGGCCAGATGTTCCACTTTGCTAATGTTTTCCACAGTCCTGTAGGTTGTTCATTTGCTCTGATGAGTGTTTCCTGTGCAGAAGTTTTTCAGTTTGATGTATCACTTGTCTACTTATGCTTTTCTCTCTTGAGCTGTGGGATCTTCCCTGTGGCTGCTGTCTCAGTGATCTGGAGGCAAAGTGACATAGTGTCCGTCACTTGCTGAGCTCCAATCCTGGAACTTGGGGCTGAGACAGGGGAAGGGAAGTTCTTCCTCCTTTTGGTTCCTGTTTTCCCTGCATCTATCCACCAGAAGCCCTGCATCCCAGCTGGAGCAGGACTGCAAACCCCAGCTTCTTTCTGGAGCGCCCAGAGCAACTCCATTCCACCCCTTCTGAGATGGCAGCATTTCCCTTCCCCAAGGGCCAGGACATCTTCTTCAAGCCTCTAAATCCTGTTAGCCTCAACTTTGCTTCTATTTCCTGCACCACTCAAGCTGTTTCCTGAAATTCTGTTCTACTCTTAAATTTCCTTTCGTTTTCACTCCTCCTCCAACTTTTGCATAACCCACTTCCAGCATTAAATTTTCTCTATTGAATTACAAGTACAATTCCTATATTCTTGACTGGAACTTGACATAGATGACTTTAGGACATAATATTTACTTATATTTATATTGGAAAAGTACATTGTAGGTGCGTATCCGTGATGCTATTGCCAAATTGAATTTTATAGCTTCAGTTGAATAAAAACAGCTAGTAGAAGAACAAAGTAGAAATTATGAGCAAATTAGGTTCTAAGACAATATGAATTTCCATTTCCATCTTAGCTTTTCATGTTGTTATATTTCAAATGTTTCTTATAAATGTCATTTAGGTTAATTTTAATTTTTTAAGTATGTGACTTTAATAGATATATTCAGCCTATTCACTTAGTATAAAAGATATATTTGATTTAACTTTTACATTTTATCTTGATTTGTAAAATTTTAAGTTACTGATGTTTCAATCTTCCTTTTAGCTTTAGTTATCCTAATTTCACCCCTGTTTTTCTAAGCAATCACACCTCTGCACTATATCCTTAACCCAGTTAATAGATTTTCTGAATGAATATTTTCTTTGTTAAAGGCCAGAGTTTTAATATGCTCCTCTTCTGGTGGTGCTGACCTCATTCATTATCTGTGCCAAAGAATCTTCGAGGGCCACTAAGTTGGCAGCATAGATGGAAAAAATTTTATCACAAGTCCTTTCGACTCCACAACGGTGAGGTTGCTCCTCGTAGACAGCACCCACCCCAACTTTCTCTTAAGCATCCAGGGGGCAGTCTTCTTGGGGAACACCTTAAAATCTAAACTATTCTGCTAGAAAAAAGGGTATGCACTGAATAAGTGTTTACCTCATTGCATGTTTCCATGCTGTGCTACGCTCTGGCCCCGTCTTCCCTGTGAGGAGCGCGCCTACGCTGCCAGTGTCCTGCTCATGTTCAAGTTGTAACCCAGAAGCCCTTCCTTGCCTGTCCCCTCCGGACTGGCTTCCTGCACTGCACCCCCTCCACCTGTTTGCCTCTGTTATAGCCTCTCTAACCTGGTTGGTAATGATCACCTTGTGCTTAGATTACGAGCTCTTTGAAGACAGAAAATACTTTACCTTTGTGTCACCAGAACACTGAAACTTAATAAATGCTCCCTGTTTCTTGGATGGTAGTGGTGTATTTACAGCACTGTGTTCCTGGCATTTCTTTCATGCTTGTCTTTCCTAAGTTAGCAACAGAAAAGAATCTCATGTAAATGACATCTTTACTAGTAATGCATCGCCATAATATTTTGGGAATTGGGTTGAGGCCTTCTGCATCTATACTTTTGCTCCTTAAAATACCTCAAAGTTTCCTCTGGCTGCATCGATGAATAAGCGAGCATCTGAAGTCAATGTGTCAAACCTCAGGCTTAGAGGAGCAAACATTTTGCAGTACCCTGATGGGCAGTCCTGATAGCTAAAATAATTTCAAATGAGAATTCTATAGGGATGAGTCAGCCTTTGGTGGACTAACGCATTTTTTTTTTCAGAGATACTTTTATGAATTCCCATCCTCAATTTAATTACCTTTTTAATCTCTCTCCAAGGCCTTTAGCAGGCTGACAACATAGTGTTCCCAACCCAACATCAACTTGACAATGCAAGCACAGGGAAAGCCTGAAAGAACAATGTCCCAAGGCTCAGGGTTTCTGGAAGTTTTCATGAACAAACACACAATCACTCCCTACTCCACTACTAAAAAGAACTCTGTGAGCATAAGCTAGAGCAATAAAGTTGTGCCTCCCTTGTGAAAAATTCCATGGGAAGGGGATCTAAAGACAGAGACGGGAGAGCTAGAAGGGAAAAGAGAAATAAAGATGGCAAGATGTGATATGTGCCTAAACCAGTTAGCCAAATGTAATTATCATGTATTGCAAACATATGTGAATATGCAAATAATAAGAAACTAAAATTAACTACTGTAAACTAAAAATAAAAATTCAGAGAAACCACTGAAAAATAATTTCCACAAATCCAGGAACTTCTCAATTGAGTGTCTTAATCTATTCAAGCTGCTACAACAATAAAATTAAATTTGGATATATATATATATATATAATATACAATATAATTTTAGTATATACATTATAACATTATAATATATTTAGTAATACATTTTAGCATATACATTATATATTATTATTTAATCTTTATCTGCTTGGTACAGAGTCTCACTATGCAACTTTGATTTATAGTAATCCTCCTATCCCAGTCTCCCCAGCACTAGGATTACAGGATTATACCACCATGCCTGGTTTCGGTGGATGGCTCAGAACAAGGCTGGCGCAGGGCTGGAACGACATGTGGTACTTGAGATCGAACCTGGGTCCTTGTGCTTGCCAGGCAGGCACTTAGACCACTGAGCTATCTCCCCAGCCCATAGGCCTGGTAGTTTATAAACAATAAAAATTTACTATGGTTAAGAAGCCCGGGGTGCTATCAGATTTAGAGTCTCTTACATGCTTGTTCCTAGTGGATGGGACTTTATCTGTATCCTCACGTGGTGGAAGGGGGCAAACAAGCTCTGTTGGGCTTTTATGTTAAGGGCACTAATCCCACCCATAAGGGTGGGATTCTTATGACTTAATAATTTACTCAAAACCCAACCTCTTAAGACTATCACAATGGTGAGGGATTTTGAGGAAGCACAAATATCCACACAAGAGCAGTGATGAATTTATTTTTGCTTTCTTATCTGTAATGGAGGGAGGTAATAGCCCAAAGAAATTTCTGAAACTGGTCAAACAGATCTCATTTTTCTCTGACTATGACTGTATCAGAGGCCTTATTCATTCCCTAGTCAGGCCAGTCAGGGCGTCAGGAATGCTCCTGCGTTTTCCTCTGCCTAAGCATGCCACCACGCCCACCCCACCCCAGCCCCCCCTGCCCCCCCCTTTTTGTTCTTCCTTTGTACTGGGGATTGAGCCTGCATTCTTTGCCCTGAGCTACATCCCCAGCCTGTTCCCTTACTGTTTTTAATTTTGAGACCAGGACTCGCTAAGTCGCAATGTTGCCTGCTATGGGCTCCATCTTGCGATTCTTCTGCCTCAGCCTCCCAGAGCGCTATGATTGCAGGCCGGGGCCACCACCCCTGGCTCTGGGCATTTAAGTCTCATACTGAAGCCTTTCATTATTTCCCATAACTCTCCTGAATTCCTGTATTCCGACATAATGCATTTCCATTTAGATAATAATGACTGTTATTTTTTCAAATTTTATTTATTCATATTGGACTTTTTGTCAACAAAAAGCCTTTAACGTGACTTGTTCTCACACAAGCCTCTTAGGGAATATTCCCACAATTTTACTCCTCAATTGTAGCTATTTCTGACTGCCCACCAGATTGGAACACTCTTCTATCCTTCTCTCTGTTCCATAAACAGAGTGGACACAATCTGGGCTGCAGTGTGCACATTCTTCAGTGCGATGCTTTGGGCTTTCTCCTTGAACACGCAGCTGAAGCTGGGCCCCGCTGAGTTAGTCCCTGAGCATCTGCCTCAGGTCAATCCCTCAAGCCATGCCCTACCCTAGCTGTTGGGCATTCAAGGCCACGTACCCGCGGAGATGGGTTAAGGGAAGCTGGTGCACGCTGTTCTGTCTTCCCAGTCCCACACATAATGTAGGAGCCATTGGGAAGATTGTAATATGTCATAGGTACACTAAAGTTAGCATCGTGGCCAGGTTTCAGACCCTCAGGTAGGCACTAGAGGAGTAGACACACAGGCAGGATTCTTGACACATCTTTGGTATCAGCCCCTGTCTTACATTTGTGCTAAAGACAATTTCATCTTACCAGGGTGTCGGTCATTCACCTTGTCTTTCAGATTCTCATGGGAATAGCCAAAAAAATTACAGTCCATATCATAGCAAGAACAGAGATTAGAATACCTCTAGAGACCTTCGTTCAAATTATATGCTTATATAATTATATACTTTGGGCATCCCTGTGGTCTGAATGTTTGTGCCATACCTTTATTGTCAATCTATGTGTTGAAGCCTAGTCTCTTGTAGGATGTAGGGAAATCATTAAGTCCCTTAACACAGTCCTCAGAGACATTGATGTCCTTATAAAAGAGGCCCAGGAAGCTTATTTCCTTATACCACACGAGAAACCAGTGAAAAGGCACCATTTAGAATGAAGAAATGGGCCCTCTCTGGACACTGAATCAGCTGGAACCTTGAATTTTATCCTCTCAGCTTGTAGAACTATGAGAAATTAGTTTCTGTTGTTGGTAAGCTATTTAGTTTATATTTTGTTGTAGCAGTTCAAACAGGCTTGGGCAGATACATTTGCTCTGTGATGGTCTTTTTGTCAGATGTAGCCCATGATGAAGACCTTAGGGGTCCACAGGGAACAAAAACGTTTCAGGATCTAAGAAAAGGAAGTAAACGAAGAATGGAAGTCCAAAACTCAAGTCCCAGTATGCTAGGCACAGAGGAAAGCTGCACTCTTAAATAAATATTTCCTAACAGAAAACATGGTAACCCTGGGAGATCCATGGCCTCATGTGGCACAGCAGTGGGTCATGCAGGCCTCCAGGAAATGGAGACCCTTAGATGCCTCTTGCTGTGTCTACTGTTGATGGAAACTATAGCAATACTTGTACAGTCTGCAGGTGTCTAGTCTGTTAGCAGAAGCAAGAACGCATGCAGACGTTATCTCTTTCCTCTTGGGTGAACAAACTACACTTTCCACCTCTCCTGGAAGTCAGGAGTGGCCACATGCCTGAACTGTGTGAAAGGAACATAGGAAAGGCAATGTCCTACATGTCCACGTGTTCAGGTATCAAACACGTGAAGTCATGAAAAATTCAACCTCAGAAAGAATCACATTGATTGGAGAGAGAGAGAGTGAGAGAGAGGAGAGAGACACAGACAGAGACACACACAGAGAGATAGAGAGAGACAGACAGACAGAGAAAGAGGGAGGGAGAGAGAGAGAGATTAAGATTGTAAACTGGAGTCTTGAATACCAGGGTGGCAGTGGTATTAATCCTAGCACTCTGAGAGACTGAGACAGGAGGATCTCGAGTTCAAGCACAACCTGGGTCATTTGGTAACTTAGCAAGACCCTATGACCCTGTTTTTGGATAAAAACTGTAAAAGGGCTGGAAGTATAGCTCAGTGCAAAGGCTCTGGGTTCAGTTACCAGTACTATACTCAATCAATCAATCAATCAACCTATCCATCCATCAAATGGAGCCGAGTGCTCAATTAGCACCCTACACTACCCTGACACCAGTCAGAGCTGCTCGTAGCTGCGCCTGGAGCTGTCTGCAGCTAGGACCACAATGTGACTGATCAGTTTTGCATTCATGAACTTTGTCTCTTACTCTACCAATCATTGTTGGTGATTTTCATTCTTAAATCTATACACTTTGTTTAAAAACCACACTTTTCAGTTTACCCAAACTTGTGTCACCTGAAGTACACTTCCTAAAACCAAAATAAAGCTTTTTTTTGGGTATTATACAATCTTGAAAATGACTGGCTAACAACTACTCCTTCCCAATCGCTTGCCACTGCATCATTCTATCTGCTGGGTGGATATTACTATTTAATCTGGCAGCAGATGGAAATTTAGCTTGTGTGACCTTCTTTCTCTTTGCTCCTACATGACAAAAATGCAGTGTTCAGTGACCAAGGTTGGCATTTGCAGAACAGCTGCACCAGCTCGCGTTGCTCCTCGCCTCTAGGACCTCTTTGCACCACAGGGCAAAGCACGCGTCGTTTCTAAGTTGAATGATGGCAGCACTACAGAAGAAAGAATTTGGAGAGGGACCAAAGAAAACTTTTTCCCCACCTATACATAAATTGCAAACATGATGCCTCATAGCCCTGATTTACCCATGGAGGCTCTGCGGCTTGGCTCTCCAGAGGCTGAGGCCAAGCCAAGCCAAGTAAAGTCCAGGGTAGAGAAGAAGGAGAAAGCAACCACAGGCAATGGTCCAAGCTTTGGCCATGAGAAGAAAAGAAAGGCTCAAGGCAGCAAGCCGGCGGAGAATAAAAAGGAAAAATTAATTCTTACTGATTCAGAAGAAGACTGTGCTACACAAGTACCTCAAGGAGTGTTTAGAGACTTTCTGCATAAAGCCACCAGTGTGCATCCAGTCAGAGAAAGAACCAGCAGTCATTGCTTCTGCTACTGATGATGATAATGTCAGTGGGAAGAAGATGATGGCACCACACACCAGAGATTTTCGTTTCTCTGGAAAATAAAGTTACCCCAGAGATAAGCACATCTGAGCCAGGCCAGCCACTGCCTGCACCCTCAGAGAAGAAAGTTGAAAGAGAATACTTAAGCAAAAGAAAGAAGGAGGCTCAAGATGGAAAAATGGAAATGCCCCAAGATGGACGTGAGCACAGACAGAGACCACCTAAAGGATGTATTGTGGAATCAGTCTCAGAGCAGGGACCAGACCAAAAAGAGAAAGAGAAATGATTTGGGTCATTGTGTAGTCTGGGTTCAGTGCTCCTCTCCAAACTGTAGAAAATGGAGGTGGTTTTATAGAACTATTGACCCCTCGGTTCTCCCAGTTAATTGGTTCTGTCACCAGAATACAGATTTAGATTATAATTGCTATGATATCCCTTAGGAAACCTGGACAGGGAATGAGAGTGAAATGGTCTATGCCTTCTGTATCCCAGGATGCATCATCTGTGCCGAGCAGTGTGGTTATTCCTGGTAGCCAGGCATGTAGAATCTGATCCTGACTTGGAGAAGTATTTTCTTTTTGCATCTCATTTTGATTCTCCTCCGTTAAGTACCATGTGACATTTTTTTTGGAGTAACAGTTTCTTGTGCTTGAATTCCAGTGAACATGCTAAAGAATTTCCAAGAGCCATCCCTGGAGTAAACAGGAGTGCAGGAACAAAGACTACATTCAGAAACTGGAAGGATCCCTAATGATGGCTCATAAAGCAGAACAGACCAGCATTCAGGAGCAGGTTAACTTCACTGGTTTCTGGAGCCCCTGCTGTGGATCTGACAGCGATGAAGAAAAACCAGACTTAACACTGCCTGGGGCTAACAGCCCTGAGGCCAGTGTAGAGTAAGAAGAGGATTAGTTAGAGATGGAAGAAAAAGAAAAAAGGCCCAACTTTGGCTGATCCCAAGTCAGCTAAGATAAAGATCAAAAACCTCAAGGTGAATGGCATGTCAGATGGACAAGAAAAGATCCTGAAAAAGAAGGTAACCAAGAGATGTCCGCACAGAGAATCCACAGTGCACACTGTACCCGTGATGGAAGAGGAAGAAGGGTTCTGGAATCTAGGTCTGGACCAGCCAGGACCCATGGAAAGATTTCAAGTTCCCCAAAGCAAGACTTCAGCATCGTCCTGACTGCGGAAAAGGAAGTTAGAATGCTGCCAGAGGGCTTCAGCCTGCCAGCTCACCATGGGGACTTTCCTCCAGAGGGAAAAGAAAGAGCTGGACCCCAAGAGCTGCTGCTGGTTCAGAGCTGGGCAGTATCTTACTTGAAGATAAAGCCTCCACTGAGCTGGACCTGCCACAAATAGTGGAAGGTACTGGAAGAAAGTCAGAAGAAAGGGAGGAGCTGTGAGGCTGCGATGATGCAAGGGTTTCTCTGGGCCTCCTTTGATAAGTGGCTTCTGCCCTGCTCGTATTTTCTCAAGTCACAGCGAGAGCCTTTCAGTCTGCTCCCTGGCACGTTCCTAAGCGTTTGAGTTATTAATGGCTACAAAGCTCAAGAGCTTCTCAGTTTTTCGTTAATAAAGCGGGTTGCATGTAAAATGATACAAAACAAAAAAACCTACAGTGCTTTCACATAGAGGGGCATGGTAGCCAGAGTCCCCAAAGGCCATGCGAAACAGCACTCCAAGCCCACCGCAGCAGCTGGTGTCATGCCCTAGGTGAATTATGACGTTAAGCCTCTACAATTTTGAGATTCATCTATCATAGTGGCAGAGCAACTGAAGTATCTAGCTCTCCCCCAGCACACGCATGACTCTCCTTTTCCTTTCAGTTCCTGGACTGCAGCTACAGATGGAACTAAGTGATTTTAGGACAGGTGCTTTGCTCTTCTAACTCTCAAAAATCATGGGCCTGAACGTTCTGCCTCTATTAAGTGTTCACCTTCTCACCTGCTGTGCTTGGTGTCTAGTTGTCCCCCCTGCAGTCACAGGGTGGCTGCTGGAGTTTATGACTGAGTCATGGTCCGGTGCTGGGATTATGAGTGTGAGTGCTGCACCTGCCCTGGGGCGGGCAGCCTGCATACAGCGTGAGGAAGGGAGAGGGCCTTGCTCCACATGCTCCCTCTCTGCCTTTGTTGATTTTGCTGTTTTCTGCTCTCATGAATGGCTGCCCTCCTCTGTGTTCCACCCTGCCTTGGAGACAGCTGAGTGTGGTCTGACATCTCCACAAACTGTGAGCTAAATAAACCATTTCTTCCTTAATTCTTGGCATTGGATATTCTGTCTCAGCAATGAAAGAAAAGTAACGGAGATATCACCTAAAGCAGTGAACCAAGAAAGCTGTGCTCTACCCGAATGTCTATAGTCAAGGAGGAGTTCTTTTTACCAGCTTCTTAGATGGGCAAAAATCTAGAAAAAATAATCCCTTCAAAATCTGGAAGCAGTGAGAGATGCATATCCAGGAGATTCTATGCAACAAGACTGAAAAGATTTCACCAGGTATGGTAGTGCTCACCTATAGATCCAGTTATGTTTCTGGAAGGCCTGTAGCAAGCAGCAGCCAACAGTCTTTACGCTGAGCTCCTCAGAGCAGCGTTCAGCCTCGAGGCTCCCTGTGGTCCAATGTGGAGCCAGTCCTGGAGCCCGGTGGTGGATGCGGAGCAAGGCAGCCCCTGGCGCTGCTGCTGACTGCAGGAGCAATGGCATTCCTCTCACTCCGTCGTCCCTGCTACCGTAAGGTGCCAGATCAGGAAGGGGCTGGCTTCAGAACACCCTATTCTGACACCGTCTGTGTGAGCACCTCATGTCGCTCAAGTGTTCTCACATAAGTGTGGGTGACTGGTGAAAGCTGGAGCTTCTGCAGTATGAGAGTTTTAGTTTATTTATTTATTTATTTATTTATTTATTTTGCGGGACCGGGGTTTGAGCTTATGACCTTGCACTTGCCAGGAAGGCACTTGTGCCACGGAGCTATCTCCCTGGCCCCTAAGAATTTTAGAAAGGAAAGGTCAGAGGGTGCTGGAGCGGGCTCCCTCAGCCCCCAGAGTCAGGCCCTGGCCGGCGCCTGTGCCTGTTCTGTGGAGTCACTTGAGCAGCCTGACAGCGGAGGTGGGAGAGCTTGCACCCAGACACTGGCAAAAGCTAGAGGAGCACGGGCGAGCCCTTCCACAGTGACTGGCAGGGAACCTTCGGACACGGGCAAACGTTCCGTATGCTGTAAAAGCCCTTTGCCATTGCGTAGCACAAACTTCGAAAGGCTCAGTTCGTCGAAATGTGCTGCACAAGGGCATTCGTCATTGCGTCCCAATGGGAGCGACCGCAGGAACACCCTCCTGCTGCATCTGCAGGCTTGGCCATCGCGAGGGGAAATATTTGTAAATATGCTTTGATCATGCAGTAAACAATTGCAGCTAAAATATGTGCAAAGAATTCAAGTGCGAATTTTTTTTTAATGAATTATCTCAAATAGGGTTTTAGAAAAGTATAAAAAAAAGGGCCAGGGACTGAATAAAAACCTGCCAAGATGTTAAGATACTGCAAATTAAAATAATAAAGGGATTTCAGTGTAAAAGAAAGATGACAGAATAAGGGTTTCTAGTACTCTTTGCCTCACAAAGGCATTTTTTTTTTAATTTTAAAGAGTATAGAAAAAAAAATTTCAAAACAAAATGAAACAAAATCAACCATATTGCATATTTTTATGTTCAAAGTAATTGTTTAGATTACCAGATATAAACATGCAAAATTGGTCAAAGAAAAACTAAGCATTAACTGTTCCTTTCAATAAGCCAATAGAAATTAGTAGTACAACGATCTTAGCTATCGTGTGTGTGAGTGTGTGTGTGTGTGAGTGTGTGTCCCCTTTCTTTCTTTCTTTTCTTCATTGCTTTCCCTTTCACAGTATCTATTGTATTTTTCAGATTTTGTTTACTGTTTCATTTTCTTACACTGGGAAACAAAGTGATGTTTACACGTCCAGGTCTCATTTATTTCACCTATGAGTACTCTCATTACATCATTTACATATGAAAACCTCCCGTTTATCTTCATAGCTGAGCAATATCCATTGTATAAGAATACCACATCTTGCTAGTCCATTCTTCAGCTGATGGGCATTCGGGTTGTTTTCGTGATTTAGCCACAAACTGCACTGCTATAAACATGGGTGCACCTGCATCACTGTGATATATTTTCAGTTCTTCACAGAAGTGTAATTTTGAGCATTCATAAAAAAACAACCTTAGAGTGAAGGTGAGGGATTACAGCTTCCTGTCATCAGTAGCCATCCAGGAAAAGCAAATCAAACCACAGCATGGTAAGAAAACCACAGGAGCGAGAGCCGGTGCTCCCGTTGAAGAGGACAAGAAGCGAGACTTCACGGAACCCACGTCGGCCTTGCTGAGGCCACGCGGCGTGGTGGGAAGCGAGCACCTGGAGAAGCGGGGTGAAGCAAGTGCCCGACTCTGCTACAGACCCAGCGCCAGGCTGTCAGGCCAGATGGACCCACGGAGACCCAGACTCTGATCAACCCCAGTACCGAGTCAGCCGAGGTGGTCCCAGTCCCCAGGGCCATTCCTTACCCTGGTTCCAGGGCTGCCCCACTGCCAACTGGCACCTGTTGGCCCCAAGTACTATCCAGTTCCCACAGACCCAACTACAGTACCCCAAACTACAAGATTATCTATGAGAGAAACTGGGGGAAATACAAATAAACAGAAAGCGATTCCATGTTTATGGACTGAAAGAACTGATATTATTAAAATGCCCACACTACATAAATTGCTGCACATGTTCAATGCAATCAGTATTAAAACTTCAAATAATTTTATATGGAAATAACTTAAAATCATGAAATTAAATGACAAGATAATGAAAATAATCTTAAGCAAAAAGAATGAAGCTAGAGGCATCATGCTACTTTATTTCAAAATATACCACAAAGTTGTAGCAATCAAAACAGTGTGGTACAGCCATTAAGATATACAGTTCAATGGAACAGAACTGAAAGCCCAGAAAGAAATGTATAAATTCATAGTCAGTGGGCCTTCAATACCTGTCTCATACCACATGCAAAAATCAACTCAAATGGGATTTAAAAACTTAAGACTCGAAACTCTAATATAACTAGAAGAGCTTCCTTACATTGACTTGAACAATAATTTTTATATGATCACAAAAGTTTAGGCAAAAAAAAGCAATAAAGATAAAGAGTACTGCATCAAAGTAAAAACCATATATACAACAGAAGAAACTATCAACAGAGTGGGCATGGGAGCGGGGTGGGGAGGCTGAGGCATGGCTGCCCCTGGCTGGGCAAGCAGCCGTGTCCTTGCTCATGCACGGCATGGATGGAGAAGGGGCGGTGGCTGTGGGTCTGAGGACAAAGGGCTGGCTCTTCACGCTGGTGTGTTTTAGTGCAAAACTTGCAGGAATTTGTAAGCTCTAAATTTGAATTTGGATTCTAGTTGTTAAGAAGACAAACCATCAAAATAAGGTATATGACATACTTTAGTTTCTTGTTAGCTTGGCTTATAACTTTAAATACCCAGACATGTGAGCCTCTGTTTGCACTTCTGTCCAGACTTGCGAGGCCTAAGACTCAGAGTGCTTTGATGTGCCAATGGCCAACTTTTGCCATATTTACTGACCCTGTTTTTATGTGTACCTACTTATCAATCAACAGGTTGTGGTTACGTTTTCTCTCATTGTTTCGACAAAATACCTGACACTCAAAATTAAGGAAGGAAAGGTTTAATTAGCTCACAGTTAGTGGAGGATTCAGTCCACACTTGGCTGGCTCCAAGGCAGCGTGGCTCATGGCAGTGGGCAGCAGTTCATGGTGGTAGAAAACAGTAAAACAGCAGAGCAAAAAGGGAGGAGTCATGGCAGCAGTGGCAGAGGCAGACAGCAAGCCCCTCTCCCTTTCTTGTACTGCATCCAGGCTACCTGTCCCAGGCCAGGTGTAGAACCCACACCCCTAATCCAACAGTGCTCACACCCATAATCCCAGCATTGGATCATGAATTAAATACAAACTCTTGAAGTCTGCTGCCCCATCACTGCATGAGGCTTTGTGGGGACACCTAGACACAAACCGTAACCCAATGTGTCTCCTTTTAGGGCTAAAACACTAAGAATATGCTTCAGACATCATGAGATTTCTTATCTAAATATTTCACTATGTATTCCTAAAAATGAAGGCCATTCTCTTTTATAATCCCAGTACCACTGTCATATCAAAGAAAGTTCATATGGACATAATAAAATTATCTAACACATAGATTACTTTTGATTGTTCTTCATTATTTTAAAAATGGATACTGTTGCAGGTTTTTGGAGTTTTGTTTCAATGTGGAGTACAATCAAGGATCACTTGTTTATATTTATATAGTAATAAATTAAGAAAGGTTTTCTTTTAAACAGAGGGCAGACACAACAGTTTGGTGTAGATTATAAGAAGGTTAAAAAACTTGTTTAGTCTTTTTGATACAGGGTTTCACTATGCAGCTCAGGCTGGCCTTGAGCACACTTTGTAGCCCAGGATGGCCTTGAACTCACAATGATCCTCCTGCTTCAGCCTCCTGACTGCTGGGACTACTGGTGTGAGCAACCATGCCTACGTTAAAATACATTTTACTGTAATAGTATATGCAATTTCCTCAAGGTTTTAAGAGGATGAGGAGAGAATAAATACTAACAGCTTTAAAGCTTTATTTCACAGGTTTTTCTCAGTCTGTTATTCCTAAATTGTATGCATGGCTTTTTCTTTCTGTATATGCCTGCTATGGTTTGCATTTGTTTTAAAATTTAGAGGGAAAAAAGGAAGTTTCAGGTAAAACAAAATTTCAAGTAAACACAACTTAAGGTGGGTAGGTAAGGGCCGGCTGGAGAAATAACAGTGCTGTAGCCCTTGCCTGGCAAGTGTAAGGTCCTAAGTTCAATCCACAGCACACACACATACACCTGGAAGCAAGTTATATTCACATGCTTTAGTTTTAAAACTTTTAAGATTTGACATTTGCAAGTCCTTGCAGTGACTACAAATCGTAACATTGGAAGGACACAGCTCTAGGTCATGCAAGATTTCATTCACAAATAAAAAGAATGTTCCTCATGGGAAGTACACCAAAGAGGTGAATGTTGGGTATTACATATTAATATTCCTAGATATGCACTTGGATTTTATGATATATTTTTATTTGAATGTAAAAGTTCATTGGAACTTTGACACTTGAATATTAAGAACATAAGAACAAAAGGAAAGAAATGCCTTTTCAAATGAGATCATGCTTTCTGTTTTTGAAAGTTGTGTTTTCTTAAAGACTATTAAAAATGAAATGATCTGTCTTATTTTAGAACTGTAAGTAGTGAAGACCATAGCGGCAATATTGTCTATAATTAGATACCCAAGAAACTCATGAGGTGAGCCTGGCCATAGCTGAGTCAGCCCTACTCAGAGTGGGCTCCAAGAAACAGTGCAGGGTGGGGCGCGCGGCTCAGCCACAGAACTTGTGTCGACCACGTGTAAGCTCGAGGTTCAGCCCCCTGTAGCATGGGAGAGAGGAATTATTGGGGGAATTATTTACCAACCTGTAAGAAAATAACTAATAGGCCAAAAGGCTGATATAGAACTTTTAAAGGAAGTGTTGAGGACACAGCTTTCTAGCAGAGCACTCATCCGTCACATGCCAGGCCCTGGGCTCAATTCTCAGTGCAGGGGAAAAACGTTACAGCAGTGCGGCACTGCCACTTAAAGGAATTTTATATATGCTGAATCTAAGACTGAGATATTTGGCCCAGCCTATTTTATTTTGTTTTATTTTTTTTTTTATGGCTGGAGGTAAAAACTAAGGCCTTGTACATGTAAGGCAAAAGCTCTACCACAGAGCCACATTTCACCTCTCCTTTTTTCATTTCTCTAGTATTTTATTTTTATCACAGTTTATAAGGTACTATAAGGTGTTAGTGATTGATTGGGAAATGAGAAACTGGCTCTTTACCTAAGATAATTTGAAAAGCACTGTCCTGAAAATAGTGTTTGGTGGACAAAAGAGAGAGGCAGAGAGAGACTGAGAAAGAGAGGAAAGGAGAAAGAGGAAAGGAAGTGGAGAGAGAGGAGGGAGAGAAAGTGGGAGGGAAAGAAAGGGAAAGGGGAGGCCGGCGAGATGGCTCAGTGGTCTACGACGCCTTCTTAGTAGACAAGCTTAGGTAACCACAGGGACTGTGGTTGGATCCCCAGCACCACATGCTGTGCCAGCCCCACCCCTAGGGCAGGCTGGGCCGGCCATAACATAAATAAAATAAAAAGATTTTTCAAAAAAAAGAAAGAATGGGGCTAGTGAGATGGCTCAGTGGTCTAAAGCACCTGCTTAGAAAAACTTAGGCAACCGCAAGGACCACTGTTCAATCCCCAGCACCACATGCTGCGCCAGCCCCACCCCCACGGCAGGCTGAGCCAGCCGTAACATGAATGAGTAAATAAATAATAATAATAAAAAAAAAGAAAGAAAGAAAAGAAAGGGAAAGGGAAGGGAAGGCAAAAAGAGGGAGAAGCTTTTAATAGGGAAAGACAACTTAACAGGAAAAGAGAGATGAAACAGAAATACTCTGAGATCTAATAAAATATCATTTAAGAAGAACTTGTAACTCCCCACCCCCCTCCCCCCACCCCTGCCTTTGGACAGGGTCTCACAATGCAGTTCAGGCTGGCTTGGAGTTCACTGTATAACCCAGGCTGGTCCCAAACTTGCAACAATCCTCCTGCCTCAGCCTATCAAACGTTAGGATTATAGGCACACACCACCACGTGTGGCTCACTATGGAACATTTTCACCAGAAAGTTAGATTGGACAGTACTGTTCTAGCGGTATCCCCCCATGACACTAATCACGATTCTTTCTTTAGAGAAGATAATAAACAAACATATTTAGCAAATAATTTTGGACACAGAGTTATTAGTCATGTTACTAAGATCAATAGAAATAACATGCAAGAGATTTCGTATTTAAGAAACATTGAAGAGAGAAGTAAGATATAATTTTGATACATATGTAATTCTGAGACTAGACTTTCCATTGAGCTTGCATTCCCAAATATTTTATTCTCCTTTTCGCTCACTGAATTGAAAATGAAAATAAGCTTGTTGGGATTTAGGAGACTCAGCTTGTTATATGTTCTAAGAGAGTAAGGGAATAAGAACAATAATAATACTTTGATTCTCTTTCTGTGCTCCACTGGATGTTTGCAGAGCTCTGAATATTGGAGTTAAACACTTTGAAATAAGATTACATGTAAATTACTGCTATTATTCCAGTATTTAAACTGGCAAAGAATAGTGTCATTTTCAGATTCAAAATTCATGGTCTAGGGGCTGGCCAACTAGCTCAGTGGATTAAAGCGTCTACAAGCAGGCACAGGGACCTGAGGGTTTGAGACTGGGAGCGGTGGTGCGCGTCTGTAATCCCAGCTCTTCGGAGGCTGAAAACAGGTAGATCACTATGAGTCTGATCTAGTCGTGAAACTTTTCCCTAAAAATACCAAAAAAAAACCCTTCATCACCTAAAAGCATCTAAATCTAACAAGACAAAGGAGTGTGGAGCCACAGATGGCCTGAGGGTGTGGCTAATCTATCTCTGCCCTCTGTGGACAGCGTGGCAGAGCAGCCAAGTGACTAAGGCTTATTTCCCTTGTGTAAACGTCTATATATAAACAAGGC
Source organism: Capromys pilorides (assembly GCA_004027915.1). Lineage (NCBI taxonomy): Eukaryota > Metazoa > Chordata > Mammalia > Rodentia > Capromyidae > Capromys > Capromys pilorides. The sequence continues at coordinate 19,220 of PVKN010000622.1, forward strand.
AAATGTCATAAGAAAGAAAATAATGTTTTATCTTCGACATACGTTCCTGGGAGTCCAATGCAACACTTTAAAGTGCTGGGGCCCTTGCTAAGGTCCCCAAAACGGCGAGTGTGCCTGCGTTTTCGCCGCTTGACCCCTGTGTTCTCAGTGCATTATCAAAAGCTCAAGAGGGTAGTGAGGCGGGAGATTAGGCCACGGCAGGCTGGATGGGAAACCATGCGTGGCCTGTTCATTGCACAGCTCCAGGGCGCATGGGCAGAGCAGTCCTCGGAGCCCTGCACACGGGCTTCCTCCAAGCTCAAATAGTTTTGGACAGGACCACTCAGACCTGCCATCAGCTGAGAGAGTGGGAGAAACACAGACAGTCCCCATGGAGCTCCGGTTGTGTTCTATCCCTTTCACTGTAGTTCCCTTTCACCCTATAAAGTGTGATTTTTTTCCTACTTTCCCGTGGCCCAAACCCATGGGTAGAGCACATTTTTTTCTACTTTTCACAGATGTGCGACTTCCCTAGCTTTTATGCTTTTCTTTTTCAATTTTTTGTTCAAGATAAGAGGAATCTAGAAACTACCTCTTGAAAGACACTCCAGAACCTCCCTAGCTACCAGTAGTGTGTGGAGCTCACTGAGTAACAAATGACGCAGGAACACAGCAGAGAGATTGATGGTAAATGTTTATTTAGTGCTTTGTCCCTGTGGAGCTGAAGAACCATGCCTTCTGAGGCTCGGATCTCAGCGCATGCAGTTGGAGGCAGCACAGCGCAGCCGTAACAGTAACTCTAGCTCACTTTCTCCTGGTAAAACGGGAGTGACAGGAAGTATATCCACAGCACAAGGTTTGAGGGAGAATTGTGATGCACAAAGCTCTTATTACAGAGCCTGGCACAGACACGTCCTGAGGGCCGAGTCCCTTGACTGCGTAAGAGGAGGAAGTGACACAGCCCGTGTGCTTGCTCCGCCTCACCCAGCGGTGCCCTTCACCAGGCCATAGGAACTTTCACTGGGAAATTGCCCTCTCTGTGGTATAGCATTCTGTTATAACAACAAAAGCAGAATACACCTTGCTGTCTTCATCGATGAAGATCGCTAGGGACTGAAAGCATTTCTTGCTTTCCTGGTACAAAGAGAGACAACTCAGAAACTCCCTTTGTAGATGAGATGTAAGTTTTCATTTCTTTTCTTTTGTCTGTACCAGGTATCAAACTCGGGAACTTACACTTGCCAGGCAGGTGCTGGCACAGCTGAGCTGTCTCCCCGTGTCTGGGAAACACCAACTTTCTTTTCAGAGCTTCTGTCTCTTCGGTTTCTCAAAATTATCCTCTGCTAAGGTGATATATTTGGGGATGACATTGTTTTCCCAGTGACAAAACATAAGCACCATAAGTATGTAGCTTATAGGATGCTAGCAAGTGATAATGTGAATGAGGGAGGGACCAGGCTCCTTGCACAAAGGGCAATCAGAATACAAAAGGAGTGTTTCAATCTTAAAAATGAGTTACGCAAAGGACCTCTCCACTGCTGCTCCTCAGGACGCCTTCCCTCCCATGGAGCACACCTGTCCCATCTCTCTTCCATTTTCGGACACAGCTCTGGCACTCTCTTCAGCGCCTTGCAAGGTGCGGTCCACCGAGTCCCAGGCACAGCCAGATGCGTGGAAGCATGGCAGAGCATCCTCACCCCACAGGGGCTGGCGCTGCAGTTTCTGGCTGTCCCCCAAAGTCACAGTGACTGTGAAAGGCAAACATTTTAAATCAATGCAGAACATTGGGGCAGCCATGACAGTGCAACCAAAGATGCAAAAGAAAACTTCAAGAACTGCTTCAGAAAATGGCCAGAACAATGCATGAGTATGCTTGAAGGGAGGAGAGAGTACTTTGAGAGAGCTATGGGTGGCAATGTGTCTTTCATTGTAATAATGTTGAAACACTGTTTAATATCCATCTTATTTTTCTATTACACATCCTGTATGCATATGAGTGTGCATGTTATTTACTTATTTATTTTTGAAACAGGGTCTCGTTATATAGTCCCAGCTGGCTTTGAATTCACTATGTATCCCAGGCTGGCCTCCAACTCCTAGAAGTCCTCCTGTCTCAGCCTCCCAAGAGCTGGGATCACCAGCCTGCACCACCTTATCCAGTGCATACACATATAATTTAAAGTAATGGATGAAGGGCTAGCAAGGTAGCTCAGCAGACTAAACACCTGCTTAGACAAACACAGGGACTGGGGTTCGATCCCTGGCATCACATGCTGTGCTGGCCCCAACCCTGAGTCTGCTGAGCCAGCCATGGAGATCAGGTGTGGTGGCGCACCCCTGTAATCCCAGGTCTGGGAAGGCTGGAAACAGGAGGGTCGCTAGGCATCTGAGCTGCATAGTGAGACCTTGTACCAAATACAAATAAAATAATAAAGTGAGAGATGATGAGCAGGGATAGCTTCACTGAGGTCACTTTGGAGCAAACACTGAGGGAGACCAAGCAAACATCACTCAAAACAAATAAAAAATAGCTAACAACAAGCGTCCATAGTCAAGGACAAAAGCCCTGAGGGAAGATTCTAGAATATTACAGACCAGCCAGAGTGGGCTTGTGTGTGAAATGCAGCGGGCAGAGTCAAGGACCAGGAAAAGAGGTCAGGAAAGTGGAGAAATGGCCGTGTTCAGCTTTTATGAAGCTGAGAAGCCTGGGGAAGGACTGCTGTTCTTATTATTTTTGTTTTGAGACTGTATTTTTCTTAGAGCAGATTTAAGTTCACAGCAGAATTGAGAAGGTTCAGAAATTTCTTTTACACTTTTCTGCGTGTCTATAACTAATGAACTTACACTGACACAGCCTTATTGTCCAAAATTCATAGTTTATATTAAGTCTTACTTATGGTGTTATGCATCCTATGAGTTTAGATAAATATGTAATTTAGAAGATGTATAAATTTCCCTCCATCCTCCAAGAGTTCACTGAAATGAACAGACAATCGACTGACGGAGAAAAATGCATACAAATTTATTA
>PVKN010000622.1:22326-70151 GCA_004027915.1 Capromys pilorides
ATATATATATATATATATATATATATATATATATATATATATATATATATGCCAGCTCAGCCTGCCCTGGGTGGTGGGGCTGGTGCAGCATGTGGTGCTGGGGATCAAACCATGGTCCCTGCAGTTGCCTAAACTTGCCTAAGCAAGCACTTCAGACTGCTGAGTCATCTCGCCAGCCCTGGTCAGTTGATTTTAAGTTAGAAACATCATGTTGGAAAATGATGTTGAAGGAAAACTACTGAAGTCATGGCACTGGGGACTCAAAGAGCAGGGAAGACCCTGAGAGGAAGCAGCGAAGAACCAGATGAGGTCCCCAAGGTCATGCAAGGGTCTTGCAAACTAAACAATCAATGAACTCATCAATGACCTAATCCACTGAAGAGTTCAGAGCTAAGAGGGCTGCTAGGAGGTAGAATCTGAGCAAAAAGGCTGTTCCCTGGAGGCACGATTTGGACAGGTTTCTCCCTGCCTTTACTGCCTGCTTCTTTGATGTCCTAGGACCAGCAGCTGCCCTCCATCCAGGCCTTCCCACCACTACCCATGACCCATGTCCTCCAATCCAGCCCAGCTCTCACTGGCCCATTTTGTTGTCAACTCCCAGCTCAAGGTGAGTGTCGTCATAGCCTAGGCTCCTCCCAGCAGGTGCTCAGTTCAGACAAGTGGGTATTCACGATTATACAGCACATTTATATACCTTCCCCCATAGAAGAGGGGAAATGAGACAATGTAGACAATTGTGAGGGACAATGATTTTTAGAACAGATGAGCAACTATAAAGAACAGATAATAACCTGGGGGTGAAATTCCCCACAAACAAAATTTGTGTCATCATATAGCAAAGTCTCCTAGATAAGTCCTCTGTGGTACCTCTAAGGAGCAGAGGCCTGTCTGGGCCTGGGGACAAGTTTAGTCCTCTCTTTTCACAGATGACAAATCTTGCTTGGTTATCTGATGAGATTCCTAGGGAGGACATTAGGGACAATTAACTTTCTTTTCGGGAAGCATATTTCCCAGCCAGATATACCATACAGAGATCCCCTCTCCACATGGGAAAGAAATGTGGAAAAGTTGGCAAGATCTTGAGTCCGACTATTTCTGTAGGTCAGCATGTTGAAGCACCACACCTAGGGATATCATTTTCTGAGCTCCGACAGCCATGGCACGTTTCTACTATTAGTGTACTACATAGACAGCATTTCGCTTGTGTTGTTTGTTTGCTTCCCTAAAAGTCCTCTATTCTCTGCCTACTTGTTCCTGTTGACCTAGCAGCAGCCTAGGATCTGTACTGCAAGGCCATTCTACTAACCTGGCCACACGATGGAGAAGCTTAAACCATGATAGTTGCACCAGAATTGATGAGTATGATCAGATTCTGAGTGTATTTTACAGATAATTCTCTGGGATTTGCTGAAGAAGTGGATGTGAGATGCAAAGAGAAAAATAAGGACTAAATGGAAGGAGTTTGGCACTAACTAAAATTGGGGAAGACGTGGAGAGAAGTAGGCTCATGTAAGTCAGGAATTCAATGTTGATATTTTGTGTTTGACAGGACTGTAAGACATCTGTGATAGGCACCATAATAGTCATTCCAGTTCTTAATCCTTGTAACACATATTTCAGCACATGGCTAAGAAGAATTAGCTTACCTAAAGGTTAACTTAAGCTTAATTCATTATTGCGTTCTTAAACTTATAAATTTATAGATGGCTATTATACCAAAATAGTACCTAGTATTGGGTCAAATTAGTTACATGTACTCAAGTGGCCACAAATAATGACTCATTAATGTGTGACGCGACATCATTAGAGGGAGCACTGGAATGAGACTGTAAGAGATCTTTCACTCTCAAAATTCTGCTCAGGTACAATGTGATTTACGTTAAATTTCTACTTTCCTTTTTCACTGGAGAAAAACAGACTTAATCCACTTCAATAACTCATTGATAATAGGAAACTTGACACATCTTTCTCTGAATAAGTGACAGAAAGAGCAAATAGCTCTCTGAATTCTCATCCAGACAATGTTCAGTAATTGCTTTCTCTTGCCTTACTAGTGCACTGCAATTTAAATTTTTACAGTGTATCATCTTTCTCTTATAAAAACTCAAGAAAATTGTTTATAGATGTAACATTTTTTACCTGAATACACTGTCTTCCAAAGCTGTAATTGGCTTTCGTTCCAATCAAGCAGCTGTGCAAGCCCACTTTAGAGTATCACCACCCTGGTGCAAGAACAATCATTATGGTTATAAATTCATCAGCCCTTGGCTAAAAGTGTTAAAAATCTAAAAAAAGAACCTAGAAAACTTCTGAGGATTTCAATCCTTTAAAAAAAAAAAAAAAAATACAGATCTAGGTTACCAGAAATGCAGAGGGTTAGGAGCCAAAAACATTCACAACAGTTTATGCTTTAGTGAGTCTTTAGGCCCAGAACTTCTTTCCTCATATTTATCTTTCTCTTCCTTCTTACCTGGCAGGGAAGGGCATGCTGGTTTGCCTGAGGGTCAAGGTCCACAGAACCCCTTTCTCTTGACTCATGTAGCCCTCATAATCCACTGCTAAGTACTATAGCTTATATCTAGAATGTTCTTCAAAACTCTCATGAACCTGGAGGAAGGGTTTCTGGAAGAGACTGGGTCATAGGCATGAGGTACGCACTGGTGGATTTATCTGCTAAGAATTAATCAGCTGCGGCACCGTTGGGAGGTGGGTCTAGTTGAGGGGCGGGTGCCTGGGGGCGTGGCCTGCCTCCCTTCCTGCTTGCTCTCTTCTCCGGCTGCTTCCAGGCCGCTGCAGTGAGTGTCTTCCTGCCCCAGATCCTTCCATCGTGCTCTTCCTACATTGGAGCCGGCTTGCCATGGACTAAGACCCTTAAAATGGTGATACAGAACAGACCTCTTCTCTCTTAAGTTACATGATGGGTATTTTGTGTCAGTGTCTTAGTTACATTTGCTCTTTGCTGGGACAAATACCTGACACTCAAAATGAAAGAAGGAAAGGTTTATTTAGCTCACAGTTGCTAGAGGTTTCAGTCCATATTCGGTTGGTCCAAGGCTGAGTGGAACAGGGCAGAGGATATCCAGTTCATGGCGGCAGAACAACAACCAACTCACAGGAGCAGAGAGCAACAGCTCTTTAAAAAGTCTCTTTGTACTCAGTCACTCTGACGTGGCCCCATTGCGCCCTAGGGTAGAACCAATCATACCCCAGGTTGGGCCCTTGATCCCGCTCTAGGGAGGAGCCAATCATATCTTAGGCAGGCCCAGGTCATGCTCCAGGGAGGAACCAATTGTAACACATAATCCTAGTGGATCATGACTCATGTCTCAAACTCTAGAAGTCCCCGCCGCATGATTGCATGAGGCTTTGGGGGGACAGCTAGACATAAGCCATAACAGTCAGCAACAAGAAAGTGTGTATGACAGTCAAAGTGTATATGACAGTCAAGAGCCAGAAAGTCCCACTACTCTAGCCAATACTTCCATTGTGTAATTCAATAATGTCTAGTTTGGCTAGAATTTATATTATTGACCAATTTGCATCACCGGTCTTTTGTGTACTTTTGATGTAAGAAATGTTTAGCTTGCTACTTGAGACCACCTTTGGCGACTGCTCAAAATGCATTCAGGGTTTCCTGTATGCTGGGGGCAGTAAGTTGTAAGTTTAATGTGCTGGCCCAAAGACCCAGGGACGTGCTGATAACATTTCTGCCCACAAAGAATTTTCAGTCATGATGTTCTACACCATCTTACTGTCACATTTCTCTGACACATCAAGAAGCTTTTAGAAAAGAGAAGTTTATTCATGACTCTGTATGGAGAAACAAATACTATGGAGGGGGCCTTGATGAGAATTAGGGTAGCTATTTTGAATTTGACATTTGTGATAGAATCTAGGCTTCTTTGGTTGTCTCTAGATATTAAGCACTTCCTCTTGTTAGATAATTCCCTGTGTACATAACACAGTGTCAATCTATAAGCCTGTATAGGGCCGGTGAGATGGTTCAGCAGTCTAAAGTGCCTGCTTAGGAAAGCTCAGGCAGCTGCAGGGACTGCGGTTCGATCCCCGGCACCACATGCTGCGCCAGCCCCACCACCAGGGAAGGCTGAGCCAGCCACAAAATAAATAAATAAAGAAACAACAAACACAACAAGCAAACAAATAAATTAAAAATATATATATAAGCCTGTATAAATTGGTTTTACTGAGTACCTGTATGCCAGGAGCTATTCCAAGACCTTGACAAGTTACTGCCTAAAGCAGGAAGGAGTACTTAAGATACACACACTCCACGTTTTAACTTTTGAAAGTTCTTAGACACAAAAGTAGCACTTATAATTCTTGAGAAATAATTTTGTCATGAAATAAAGAGCAAACATAGGAAGCCAAGTGTTGAAAGAGAAGCAGACAGAGTGAGTGTGCTTCTGCAGTGTGAGCAGGTTAAACCCAGGCCAGCCAAGCAAGGAAACATGGCATTAGGCTAGGTGGTGGCTGGACAGAGAAGGGGGACCTTTGACAAAGGTGAGGTGCAATGCTGAAGGAGCAGAGGAAGAAATCGTAGAGCTGCGCATAACGCTGAGCTTTAGAACCAGGGATTTGAGCAAGTGCTGGCTGCAACTTGTGTCTTTTCTTATTGCTACAAAACACATTACAGAAGACCCAGGAATGGTGAAATGCAGGAAAGGGGAGAATTGCTGTGAAAAGGAGTAAGTAGTTATCTAGTTATTGCTGCATAATGAAGTATCCCCAAACGTAGCAAATTTTCAAAAGTAAAGTCTCACCTTGCACAGCTTTTGCAGGCCGGAAAGGCGGGTGCAGCCCAGCGGCCACGAAGCAGCCCCAGAGCCGCCCTCAGCCAGGGGCCTCCGCACTTGAGCTGCGTCCTTTTGGCTTTTCCAAGTAATAATCACAGGAACTTGGGTTAGAAGAAGCTCCGAAAGTGGTATTCTAATCTAATCTGGCTATTCCCACCCGGCTGTTCATCCGGATGGAGCAAAGGAAGTAAAGCCTGGATGTGCGCATGATTTGTCCCAAGCCTTTCCTTCTTGGCAAGCGCTGGCTTAGATTCATTTTATAACTTTTAATAAAACATTTGAAATCATAGACTTTTGTTGGTGGTTATTTTAATGATTAGAAAACATACAGGTTGAGTTAATTATTTTTACTATTGATTCAAGGTTACTATTGATTCAAGTCACTATTTGCTTTTTTAATTACCAAAATATGTATTATATAATATTCTTTCCTAGACACGTATTAAATACTGGGTGTACTGTTCATAAGAGAAAAAAGTTCTTATTTATTTATTTATTTATTTATTTATTTATTTATTGAGACAGAGTCTTGCCATGTACTTCAGACTGACCTTGAACTCATTGCAGAGCATACGCTGACCTCAAATTCACAATGATCCCCCTGCCTCAGCCTCCGTCCTGGGATTACAGGTGTGCAGTACCACGTGTGGCCAAAAATCTCTTTCTTAGTAAAGCCTCTGAAGGAGAAGATATATAAGCTTTGAAGCAGATGCTGTACAGAAGTTAGGAAAATATTTTTGTCCTTATTCATGTAAGATGTTGTCTTAGTTACTCTTCTCTTGTCACTGGGACAAATCCCCAAACCCCAAAATGAAGGAAGGAAAGGTTTATTCAGCTCACAGTTACTGGAGGTTTCAGTCCATATTTGGCTGGCTTAAGGCTGAGTGGAACAGGCAAAGAGCATCCAGTTCATGGTGGCGGGACAGCAACAAAATGGTGACAGAGGCGACCAACCAACCAGGGCAACAGAGAGAGTCGGTTTCTCTGTCTCTCTTATATTACATTCAGGCTCTCTGCCTCAGAATTATCCTCCTCAGATTACACCCATAACCCCAGCAGTAGTAAAACCCATAATCTCAGTGGATCATCAGTTAGCCTGAAACTCTAGAAGTTCCTACCCCATGACTGCATGAGGTTTTGGGAGGACAACTAGACGCAAACCATAATCATGTGAAATGGCATGATTTAATGTTTCAAGTCACTAGCCGATGGTACCGGCGTGCAACTACAGGCACTAGGCTCATCTGTGGCAGCTGAATTTGTTATCAAATTAGGTCCATGCTACTTGAATGGGTTTACATTACCTTTTATTTCTATTTTATTTATTTATTTATTTATTTATTTATTTATTTATTTATTTATATTTGAGGCAGTATTTCATTATACAATTCAGGCTGACTCACTTGGTAGCCCAGGCTGGCCTCAGACTCACAGCCATCCTTCTGCCTCAGCCTCTTGAGCCCTGGGATTATAGGCAGGCACCAGCACCCTGGCATGGTTTACATTTTTAGTGTTTCTATCCCGTGGGTTGTTACACACATGCTTGGAGTGTATGCATGGAAGAGAAAAGTGCTAAGCAGGGGAAGCTGCAGCTAAAAATCTCCAGCGCTGTGCTTCCCTCGAGTGTTTACAGAACGCTGAATGGTGAGTTCCCTGATTACTGGCAGTTTACAGTAGCCTCACATCACAGCATGAAATTGTTTTTTAAAACTGAATTAGTACCAGGCTCAAGATCTGCATAGCATTCTGCAGGACAGTTTCTTCCCCAGGATGGGAAGGACCCCAAGTTCTCCTTCAAGTTATGTGGGAATGACAGTTTCATTGGTTACGTGTTGTAACCAGAAATCAAACCATGAGCACGTACAGGTAGGTATGGATGAGAGAAACCCTCAGCAATGCCCCTCGAGAGAAGCTATGTATGGGAACATTTTCTTTGAATTACTTCAAACTTCATTCTGCCTACTAAAGAAAGCCTGTAATTTTGCTTTCTGGTTGCCCCATAAATACTGGCTCCCAGATACCTGTGATTTGTGCTTGTGTTGTGCGTACAGTGTGTGCTCCACTGGTTCCTTAGAACCCCTCCTAACTCTCCCAGCCAGCAGCCATTTGGAGGGGAAGCAGAGCCAGAGACAGACATTCTTGTTTCATTTTTTTTCTGCACGACAAACAGCAGAGTGTCACACATAGGAAGATGCATAATGAGTGTTCTTTGATAAAAGCGAGAACCACTGCTAAGAGAATTCCCAGACTCCACACAGCCTGGGCCTGTCTTCTTTGCCCCGGATCATCCTGAATTTAGGAACTTCCCAGTACAAAAAGAAGACAGGGACATGATCACCTGAGTATACTGTGCCGAGAAGGAAATGCATGCCGGAAGCACACAGGTGCTCTTTACACGCTCCACAGACTCAGAGAATGTGTATCCACAACGCGAGCCAATCTGACATGCAGTCCTGCTGTGGTTGAATATGCTTTTTTTTCTTTTAGGGACAAGGTCTCATTATGCAGCTCAGGCTGGCCATGAACTCACTTTATAGCCCAGGCTGGTCTTGCACTCCTGTCAATCTTCCTGCCTCAGCTTCCTGAGTGCTGGGATTACAGGGGTGTGCCACCACACCTGGCCACTAAAAAATGCATTCTAGTAGTTAAAATATGGGTTATGTCATGGGGTGATAGGCACTTTGGACAAAAGTAAAACAGGGAAAGGGCAAGGAAGAGAATGAATGGAATACAATTTTAATGGGAGGTTTAGGGAAGCCCTTGTTAGAAAGGTGATATTTGAGGGTTGGGGAGATAGCTCAGAGGTCTAAGTGCATACTGGCAGGTGCAAGGAACCGAGTTCAATCCCTGCTACCAGGTGGAGTGCCAGCCTTAGAACCACTGAAACCAGGCTTTGTGGCCCATGCCTACAATCTCAGTGCTAGAAGGCTGAGAGAGGGTGATCACTGTGAATCTGAGCTGCATAGTGAGAACCTGTGCCAAATAAATAAATAAAGAGTTTTAAAAATTTAAAAAAAGAAAAATGATAATTGAGCAGAAGTGTGGGGAGTTGAAGAAGGGGTTAGGTACATAGAGGGGAAGGGAATTCAGTCAAGGGGGGCAACCAGGACAGAGACAGTGAAAGGAGCCCACACAGCCAGTGTGGCTGAAGAAGAGGCAAATTAAAATCTGGTCATGTTTTATAAATTACCTGATCTCATAGAGTCACAACCTTTCTTTGAAAAGTATAGGTGAGAATGTCCATATAACTTGTAGGACAATAGTGAAAGTAAAATGGAACATAAAAGAGAAGAAATTAACCCGCTGCCAGGTATCCAAGTTAAAGCTTTCATTAAAATGGAAAGGATACCCCATAGCAATGATATGGTCTCTAGTTCTTCTTCCTGGAAAATAAAATATCACCTATGGTGAAGGTTTCTCAGGAGAATAATTGCAACAATAAAAGAAAAACACTTTGTCCAGATGTTCACTGTGTACAGTGTACCTGCAACTGACGGCAGTTCTTGCAATCATCGCATGCTATAATGAAGTATTCATTAGCATAGGAATAGATAAGATGGATAGAGAAATTCTAAATCACCAGTCAATAGAACCAGGTAGAAAACAGCAAATAGTCTCAAAGCCTCAATGGACCAGGAAATATGAGTGATGGTTCTGATAATCAGAGAGGAGATGATAATTTCCACTGGGTTTTTTTTTTAAAGTTTATTTTATTTTATTTTTTTAAACCTCATTTATTTATTTATTTATTTGTGTGGCCAGCTCAGCCTGCCCTGGGGGTGGGGCTGGCACAGCATGTGGTGCCAGGGATCGAACAGCAGTCTCTGTGGCCTCCCAAGCTTGCCCAAACAGGCACTCTAGACCACTGAGCCATCTCGCCGTTCCCTCCACTGGGTTTTTATGCAAGCCCAGGGCTGTGATAGTGAATAATATATTTGAAGCAGTCAGTGTAGTAAGCAGAGGTAAAAACAAAACTCGAGGCTTTCATATAATGAAATATATAACAAAGTAACGGATACCCAAGGCTGAGCAGATAGATTCACCACAGAAGACTGGGCTGCAGGTAGGCAAAACTTGCCGAAAGAAACAGATCACAATGGGTGAAGAGAAACTTAGGCTCTATGTCAAGAAAATAAGTGGAAGCCCCTATCTGGTACAAGGCCAGAGGGGAACATTTGGATAAGAATAAGAGTAGCGAGAAAGCAAAAATGACGTGCTTGTGGGAGGATACCAAAGGCAGTTCAGGAACAGGAAAGAGAAGTTGAATTCCTGAGTCAGAAAACAAATGCTGGCCGAGCTCTCTCGGCAGAAAATGTCTCCATCCCTGGTTTACTGGTTTACTGGTCAATTAGTGGACCAGTAAAGGAAAAGGCAAATGGTTCTAGTTGCAGATGTGTTGCATGACCTTGGATAAGTAAATCTCCATAAGATTTGTTTTCCTAGAAAGTAAAATGAGGGTGATAAGGTTCTTGAAGTATAAGGGATTAAAACGTCTTTTGGCAGGGCTGGTGAGATAGCCTAGTCAACTAAATATGCCTGCTTAGGCAAGTACAGGGACCAGGGTTCAATCCTGGGCACTACAGGCTGTGCCAGCCCTGCCCCTGGGCATGCTGAGCCAGCCACCAAGACCAGGAATGGCGGCACATGCTTGTAATCCCAGTGCTAGGGAAGCTGAAATCAAGAAGATCACTATGAGTCCCAGCTGCGTAGTGAGACCCTGTACCAAATACATCAATTTAAAAAAAACAAAAGTCTTTTGGCAATGACAAAATTTTTTTTTAGAATTTCATTTTCTATTTAATATAGAAATGAAGAAAGGAACTTCTGTCTTCAACTTGGTGTTGACTAAAAAAGAAACACCTGTGAACTGAGACGTGAACTTCAGCATAAAAGGGGGAGAACAAAGAGAGGAACCACTCTGAGGTGTACAAATTGTGAGGCTTGATCAGAGTGCTCCATTCCATGTCTCCAACTCTTCTCTAAAAGTTTCATAGGAACATTGCTTTTTCTCTTTCAAGCAGGCTGCCCATCGCTTTTTACACCACTTTAAACCATCTTTCCTCTGTCTTTGTCCTGAACATTTCTGCACTAACACAAATTCTTTTATCCCTACTTGTCCTGAAGGTGCTGAAATCAGATACAGGAGGTTCGAGTTCTCTTATTTCAGGCGCGCTCTCTTCTCCTTCACCTTCCATCTTCTTCCTGTCTCTTCTTCCTCCTCGTCTTTCCCTTCTCTAGACTCATCCCAAATTCCAACTCAAAACTTGAAAATAAGAGACCTGGATGGCGAGATGGTTCAGTGGTCTAAAGTGCCTGCTTAGGCAAGCTTAGGCAACTGCAGGGACCGTGGTTCCATCCCCGGCACCACATGCTGTGCCAGCCCACCCCCAGGGCAGGCCGAGCTGGCCATAATTTTAAAATAATAATAATAATAATAACAATAACAACAATAATAATAATGAGACCTGAGAGAATCTGAGGTTGGTAGTGGACTCTCGAGTCAGTAAGGTTAGAAGTCCAGATGACAGTCCCCATGCCCTCTGTCACACCCTCCCCCTTAGGACAGACCTATGACCTATCCCTTCCTTCATTCCTCATACAATATCATCATGCCTTCAAAGCTGCAACATAGCTGACTCTAATTAATGAAACTTGATTGGGTGCAACAAATCACTACAAGCCTGCTCCTTTGTCCAGCTACCTTTGCTGCTGCTAGAGATGAGGCGATAGAGTCACCCTTGCCCACCATGAGCATAATTTCCTTAAAGTTGGCTGTGGCCATGTGACTTGCTTTGGCTAATGAAATATGAGCAGACATTTTACTTCTCATTTCTGGATGGACACATTTAAGAATTGGTGCACAGGGGCTGGGGAGATAGCTTCGTGGCACAAGTGTCTGCCTGGCAAGTGCAAGGTCGTGAGTTTGAACCCTAGTTCCAAAAAAGAAAAAAAAAGAACTGATGCACAGTATTCATTCCCTGCCATGATCCAAGCAAAATAACCTGGCCTGGTCTCTTCTAATTATTAATGGCCACAGAGCAAATAACTAATATGGGCTTAAAACTACTCTCTCCTAGTTGTTTGTGTTGCTGGGGATTCAGCCAGAAGGTCTTCTATTGGCCACTCTTGGGGGTTCTTTTTTATTTGATTTTAAAGAAAAGGAAAAGAAAACAGTATAAACAATGTTATAAAATTTCAAAATAAGATTGTAGGGGTGTAATAATTGTTGGTACCCAGAAGGGGAATAGCTGGGTGGAATGAGACCTTTAATCCTAGATTTGGAGGTTCTGATACAGCTTCAATCAGATTACAGTTTCAGTCTTTGTGCTACTACACTGTCTCAGGTACTTTTCTCTCATTGCTGGGACAAAATACCTGACACCCCACATTAAGGAAGGAAAGGTTTATTTAGCTCACAGTTTGTGGAGGTCCATACTTGGCTGGCTTCAAAGCAGAGTGGCACAAGGAGGAGGGCAGCAGTTCATGGTAGCAGAAAACAGCAAAACAGCAACAGCAAAAAGGAGGAGTAGTGGCAAAGCAGCAGAAGCAAAGAGCAAGCCCTTCTCCCTTCCTTGTACTGCATTCAGGGTATCTATAGGTATAGCACTCAAAGCCATAATCCCAGCACTCGATCATGAATTAATCATAAACTTGAGAGTCTGCCCCATGACTGTATGAAGCTTTGCGGGGACAGCTAGACACATACCATAACATGCATCAAAGTGCTACAGGTTAGGTAGCTCATAAAGAAAGCATTTTCTCATAGTCCTGATGGCTGGGAAGTCTAAGATCAAGGTACCAGCAAGTGTGGTGGCTCATGACAGTCCCAACTCAGCTTCCAAGAAGGCGCCTTGTGGCAGCAGTATCTGAAAAGGAGGGATGCCATGTCCTCTCACGGCAAGAGTTGAAGGGTAAAAGAACTGAATGCTATGTGAAGCCTTCATAAAGGCTTTTATCCTATTCGTGAAGGGGGGAAGCCCTGGTGACTTCAGCACCCATTAATAGCATCATATTAACCATTAAATTTCAATGCTCAAATCTGGGGTGAAACACATCCAAACCATACAGGCTAAAATAGCTGATGGCTCCCTTCACAGCTAGCATCTTGGTGAGGATGGCAGGCAGGCTGAGTTTGTCTGTGTCTCTTTTTTTTCTACATCATCTGCAGGACAGGAAAATTTTTTTTTTTTTCTGCCTCATCATAGTCCATCAACTTGAATGGATTAAGAAATGCACAGCAAATGAGCAGAGCATGGCTCTGGGTGTGCCTGCAGATGAGGGACACATAGCAGCAAACTGAAGGAAGAAGACCCACCCCTGGACTGAGTGACGCCAGCCAACAGGCTGGCAGCCTGGACAAAATAAAAAGCAAAGTCTTCACCATCATCTTTGGACATCCACCTGCAAGCCCTTCAGCCTTCCAGGCCAACATGCTCAACTCCACACTGAGCTTCTAGACTTTGACCTGGAACTGGCGCTGCATTTTTTATCTTTCTCACTGCATCATCCATCTTCTCAGGCTGAGCAGTTCGTGGATCCTCCAGTATCTCATTAATATTTCCCCTACTTATCATGGGCTGATCAGGCTCACAATCTCCCAAACAAATGGACAGTGAAGGCTTAAATAACTGAGACAGATGGTATAATTTCACAATCTAAAGCCTATCACAGAAAATTTCTGGAGTTTAGAACAAAGAGCTTCTCTAGGTAGCCTGTATGTGGTAGCTTTGCAGGGGCTGGGGAGATAGCTCAGCAGCATAAGCACCAGAAGAAAGGGATACTGGAGAAAGTGCAGCACTCTGGGAAGGACATGGGAATTCTCTAAGGGCTTCTCCAAGTAATGCATTAATTAGTTTAGGAGAACTACGTTATCTCCAGGAAGGGCCTTCACAGCAGATTTGAGAAGGCTGAAGCTACATCTCCTTTTAGTTAACTGGGGCTGGAGAAAAAGGTCCTGCGTCTTATCTTGTCCAGCAGACACCAGTGATTCACAGAGGCTCACTTACTATGAGTCCACTGCCCATCTCCAGACAAAGGCCTAGGCCTCGGGCAAACTCACACATGCAAAGCCAGTTAGCTAATATTAAATCCTGCTCAGAACAACTCTTCGTGGTCTGCATCACACCAGCTTCTTGCATGCAGGTAAACACTGTGATCGTATAAGCCTATCAAATAAAATGTCTTGCATAATTATGCTTATATTGTCTTTGCACTCTCTCCCTCTAGAGAACCCTAATGCATTACCCTGCATAGTCCTTACTTGGAAGAGATCCCAAGAACAAAAGAGAAACAAGTGAAAAAAGCTTATTGACATGCATATTTCGAAAATATGTGGGACATACCCAGGAGATGAATAAATCTGAGGTGGCTTGGAGTTTGGCTTAAATGTCATCTGCCAAATGAACCAGAAAAGAAAGGGGTGGCTAAAAATGGGGAAACACCAGGAAAAGGATCTTAAGTAAAGGTAAATTTTGTTATGCAGATTCAAATTGGAACCTTTTCCACTTCACCACTAGCTCAACCCATATCTGTCACATTTTCATGATTGTCACAATGTTTCATACTTATTCCTACAGCTATTATGGTGATCTGCAACTAATGAATGTTGGTGTCACCATTATACTGTAATTGTTTTGTGGTGGCAGCTACTTGCCCTGCTAGTGAACCTAATCAAATGTTGTGTATGTTCTGAGTGTTCCAGTATCTCTTTCCTCCTCTCTCTCTCTTCTTCACCCTCCCTATTCACAGACACAAAACAATATCAAAATTTGGTCAGTTAATGGCTGTGTTAATTACTTTTCTCATTGTTAAGGTGAAATACTAGGGGCCGGCGAGATGGTTCAGTGGTCTAAAGCGCCTGCTTAGGAAAGCTCAGGCAACTGCAGGGACTGCGGTTCGATCCCCGGCACCACATGCTGCGCCAGCCCCCACCACCAGGGCAGGCTGAGCCAGCCACAAAATAAATAAAATAAAGAAACAAACAAACACAGCAAGCAAACAAATAAATAAATAAAATTAAAAAAAAAAAAAAAAGGTGAAATACTACAAATGAAGGGAGGAAAGGTTTCTTTAGCTGAGTCTGTAGAGGTTTCAGCTCTTAATCACAGGCCCTAATGTAGAGTAGCTTGGTAGAGAGGCATCACAGAGAAGAACAGTTCATGGCACCTACAAGGTAGCAAAAGCAACAGGGACCTTTTTTCCTTAGCCAGATTCCTTAGGCAGCCCTCACACCCTTAATCCTAGTGCCCTGAGCCTAGCACTGCTCCAGGAGTCAATTCCGGGGTCATACACCCTAGGTCCAGCCTCCTCTGAGAAAGCCTCACTCGTGTCTACATGAAGCTTTGGGGAACACCTAGCCACAAGCCACAACACTAACCCTACACTGACCTCTAAGTATTGAAGTGAGAAAAAATGTCAAATGTCTCTCACTTCAAATCTAAAGCTAGAAATGACTGCACTTAGGGGAGGACATATTGAAAGTCACGATTACGGGCTCAGCACAATGTCTCTTGTGCCAAACAATTAGCAAAGGTGTAAATGCAAAGAAAATGCTGTTGAAGGAAATTTAAAGAGTCACTTTGGAAATGCATGAATGATAATAAAGCAAAACAACACCATTGTTGATAAGAAGTCTTTGTGATCTGAATGGAAAACTGGTCTAGCTACAGCATTCCATTAAGCCATAACCTATTCCAAAGCAAGGCCTGGGCCAGGTGTGGTGGTGCACATCTGTAGCCCCAAGCACTCAGGGGGCCTAGGCAAGAGAATCACCAGGATGGGCTGGCGAGATGGTTCAGTGCTCTAATGCACTGCTTAGGAAAGCTTAGGCAACCACAGGGACCGTGGTTCAATCCCTGGCACCACATGCTGTGCCAGCCCCATCTCCAGGGCAGTCTGAGCTATCCATAATAATAATAATAAAAAAGAGGATCACCAGGAATTCCAGGCCATCTGGACTACATAGTGAGTTGAAGGCCAGCCTGAACTTTGTAACAAAACCTTTTTTCAAGAAAACCAAACAAAGCAAGGCCTTCCTTAATCCTTTCCATTCCATGAAAGCTAGGAGGGGAAAGAAGTCCTGGAAAAAAAGTTTAAATTTAGCCAATGTTGGCCCACTAGGTTTAAGAGAATGTGCAAGACAAAGTAGCAGGTATACACATGGAGGCTCCAGCAGGTTCTCTAGGAAACGTAGCTAAGGTAACTGATGTAGGTGGCTATGCTAAAGAACAGATTGTCAGTGCTGATGAAATACTATTACATTGGTTCAGTGGGTGTGGTAGTACACACAGTAATCCAGCACTCAGGATGTTGCGGCAAGAAGATTGGCGTGAGTTTCAAGCCAGTCTGAGTTCTATAGTGAGTTCAAGGCCAGCCTCAACTTCATAATAAGACCCTGCCTCAAAACAAAAATGTTTTCAGTGAAAGAAAATATCTCCTAGGCTTTCATAGCTCCTTACATCCATATTTGGCTTCCAGCGATGGGCTGACTCTCTTGGTAGGAAGCAGCGGGTGGTTTTAAGCTGGAATTAGTGCTCAATTCTGCAAATCCTATGCCCATGTGAGTTATACAAATCTACTCTACTGGTACTTTTGAAATTGAAACAGTAAAACCAAGATGCCAACACATCTTTTCCCAACACAATGAGGCGAACATTGGAAGCACATGCTTGAGCCCTACTATTCAGGAGAGAAAGACTCCTTTCAAGAGTCTACTGCTCATTGACAATGCATCTCGTCTCCTAGGAGTTCCCAAGGATATGTGCAGTGAGATGCATGTTGTTTAATGCCTGGTAGCACAACAGCCATTCTTCAGGGTTCATGGAGTTATTTCAACCGTTAAGTCTCATTATTTAAGGAACACACTGTGTAAAGTTTAGCTGCCATAGGGATTTACCATTCTAGATGCCACTGGGACCAGGCGTGATTCAAGAGAAGAGAGCAAAATATCAGCATTAATATGACTTTGGAAAGTTGATTGCAACTCACATGGACAACGTCAAGGGGTTCAAGACTTAGTGCAGGCGGCAACTGCGGACATGGCCATGTGTCGGGAGACCTGGGACTAGAGTTGAATGTAAAGTTGTGATGACAGCACTGCATGTGATGTTAAAATTTTAATGAATAAGAAGTTGTTTCTCACAGCTGAGCAAAGAAAGTGATTTCTTAACATGAAAACTACTCCCAGCAAAGATGTGGTGATCGCTGCTGAAATAACAACACAGGATTCAGAATGTCACATAAAATGCACTGACAAGGCAGAGGCAGGCTTTAGGGAGAGAGCTCCAGTTTTGAAATGCATTCTACTGTGGGCAAAATGCCATCAAGTGGCACTGCTTGCTCCAGAGAAGTTTTTTTGTGAAAAGAAGAGTCGATCAATGAAACAATCTTCAATTTGATTGAAGAGATTGCTAGGCCAAAGATAAGGTTCAGCAGCACAGTGCCTGCCTGGCAAGCACAAGGTCCTGAGTTCAATTTGCAGTACCAAAAACAGACAGAAGAGTGTGACACAGCCCCTGACCCTCAGCAGCCCCCACCATGCCAGGCAGCAGGCAGCAGCACCAAGGCAAAGCCCTCCCTACCAGCAAAAACATTCTGTTCACCAAAGGTGCCGGGGGTGGTAGCTTTTCTAGCAATAAAGTGGGGTTTTTTTTATTAAGTTTTAGACACTGGTTTCTTGGACATAACATTATCACACCACTAATAGACTACAGTACAGTGTAAACATTATATGCAATGGCAAATCAAAAAAGGTATGTGATTCACTTTATTTGACATTTGCTTAATTGTACAAGCGTGCCATTTTGTCTTTGTTTTGAGACAGGGTCTTGCCTTGTAGTTCAGGCTGGCCTTCAACTCACTATGTAACCCTGGCTGGCTTTGAACTTGTGGTAGTCCTCCAGCGCTGGGATTGCAGGGATGCACCACCGAGCCCAGCCCACACAAGGGTTCTGGAACTGAACCCACAGTTTCTCTGAGGTACATCTGTAGAGGGAAGGAGCCATTCTGACAAATGAAGATTCCCACCATAGACCTGCTGTGGAGACAGCACAAGAACAGATACCACCCCAGCCCCTCCCATCTCCCCAGCACTCCTGGGATGGAAGACTTCTCCCACACCTACACACCATCAGGGAAGAGAGAGAGAAAGGAGAAATCCAGCTTCAACAGACAGCTAGGCTTTTAACTGGTGGAATTCTAGCCAGCAACAAAAAGACTATAACTGAAGTATACTATTATTTAGAAAAGTCAACATCCTCCCCCCACTACACTTGGTTGCTACCCAGTAGGATGGGATCTCATGCAGATTATGTCTGTTACAGAAAATAAAAAGCCACATGTGCTTTGAACATCTGAGTTTTAGCTGGATTTAATTTGCACTTCATTCCCCAACATTCCTCAAAAAATGAACAGGTTTCACTTTTTCATTTTCTATGGAGAGTTTTATACCTCCCTAAGGATGCAAAGAAGCTGCAATTAATTTTTAAAACAAGAATAAAGCAATTTCTTTCAAACTCCTTTCTCTGATGCTTTATTTAGAAAGACTCAGAACTCAGAAAACCCAAATGCAGCCAGATTCCTAAGTGATTTCCAGCACCTGCCTTCTGAAGAGCTGACTCTGGGTTGCCTGAGTAGCTGCACCCCATGATTGGCTGCTTGTGTATAGAAGTGGGCAGAAGCTCCTATGAACAACCACATGGAGTGGGCTCGCCCATCAGTGCCACATTCCTGCTACTCCTACTGTGTGAATTTGCCCATGTTCCCCGCCCTTTTCAGGCTAAGGTAACTGCCCTGCTGAATTACGAAAGAGCGCAATTCCTCTTCCTTGAGAGATAAAAATGGAATTTTTAAAGAGATATTTCTGGCAAGGAGTGAAGAGATAATAAAACCACAAACGTTAGTAAAACCTAGAGTGATTTCAAATATAGAGTTGCTATGTTAAGTGTGTATGTGGGGTGGCAGGGTCCCCTAGGTAAAGGTTGCCTCAGATGTATAGCTTCTAGCGCACTTCCTCACGATTTTGTTTTCTCCTTCTTTCTGCCAGAGGCCTCTTGTCCCAGATTTAGAAATATCGCTTCTTCCATGAAATAGGATTTTTAACTGGAAGGAGCTTTTACCCACTAGGAGATATGTGGCAACGTCTGGAGGCACATATCGCCTAGAGGCACTGAAGCTTGGCACCAGTGCAGGACTGTGTTACTACTGGCATTAAGGACATAGAGGCTAAGGATGCTGCTAGACATTGCAGTGTACACAAAATAAGACCCAGAACAAAGGATTATTCTACCTCAGGAGTCAACTGTATTCAGAAATCCTGCTTTATGAAGAAATGTGAGAAAGGTGTTCATGGTGACATCATAGCCTTCATCCTAGTAGTGGACCACGAACCCATCACAAGCTCTAGACTCAGCTGCTGCCTCATAGCTGCATAAGGTTTTGCAGAGACTTCCATTCAGAAAACATGACACCATAGTTTCTAAAAATTTAACAGTCCACTAAAATTGCTAGTGTTCTAAGCTCTTAAAAATGCATCATAGTCCTTTTCAGGGACACTGCCCTCATGGTCTTCCTTAGTTTTCTGGAGAATTGTGGTGCTCCTTTTTTGCAAAACATTTATTTGCATCTTTCTTTCTTTCTTTCTTTCTTTCAGTGTATTTGGTTGTTACATGGTCTCACTAAGCAGCTCCGACTCATAGTGATCCTCCCGGTTTCAGCCTCCCTAGAGCTGGGGAGGTGTGTACCACTATGCAGAGTAGCTGGCTCAGCCTGCCCTGGGGGCAGAGCTGGTGTGGAATGTGGTGCCAGGGATCAAACCTCTGTCCCTACACTTGCATAAGCACTTAATTCCACTGAGCTATCTCACTGGCACCTGGATCTGTATTCTAAAGCAACAGCCTGCTGAAATTTGTTTCCTGCTGAGTACAACACATTCTCCTTCCCTGTGGACACCAAAGTGATTCTGGAAAGCGATGGAGTTGGAGCAAGTCTTGGGCTATTCCAAGAGTGAAATGAAATAGTTGGAGGGGGAGAGGTAAAAACTAGATTTTTCAGGTAGGACCTAAAGGCCTACTGCCAGTTGAGATTTGTTCATTTGTTTATTGTTTTGTTTTAATCTAAACTGGGCCTTTTTTTCCTCTTGGAATCATAGAATCAGTAACTACCCAGTCACTGACTAAGCAGTGAAAAAAGAGCTTAGCTCTTAGTCCAAAATGAGAAGAAACAGAGACTGGCTAACAAGTCAGCTTCTCCCTTGGAGGTTGGGGAAGTTATAGACGGAAGATAAAAGAAAGCTAGGCATGGTGGCTCGAACCAGTTATACCAGCCCATGGGAAGCTGAGACAGGAGGATGAGGAGCTTGAGGTCAGCCTGGGCTATGTAGTTAGGCCTTATCTCAAAAAGAGGGAAAGAAGAGAAAAAAAGAAAGAAAGAAAGAAAGAAAGAAAGAAAGAAAGAAAGAAAGAAAGAAAGAAGAAATGAGAGTAAATAAAGGGGAGGAATAGGAATATTCATTCTTTTTAGGGACTAGGTGGAAATTTTCTGGAAATTCAGGCTCTACCTCTTTTTGTTCCTCTTAAGATCTGTCCCTGGGGCTGGTGAGATAGCACAGCTCCTGCTTTGGCACCCACCGTGGTTCGATCCCTGGCATGTCGCCAGCCCCACCTTCAGGACAGGCTAAGCCAGCTATAACATAAGTAAATAAAGTGGAAAAAAAAAAAACCTGTCCCTTTCCCTGTCATTGTCACAGCAATTGTTAATATTTTGGTGCTGAAGGGTGTGTGGCTTAGCATGCAGACAGAACTGTAATGAAATCAGAGGTTGTCTGTCAGTCCTTCCAGCAGCCTTAGATCCAGCCTGCCTTGCCTATGCTACTTGAAGGGGGATTCTGGCTTTCAGTCATCTAGTTCTGGAAGATAAGACTAGAGGTGAGCAAGGAATCAGGGAGGTCAGGTAGGCAGGACAGTGGGTAGTGGCCATCATATACATCTTTTGAGGTAGCATCAGGGGACAGAAGGGGAAGCAGAGAAAAGAGCAGGAGGTGGCCTCATCCTGGAGGGAGAAATCCAAGTGATGTGATCACTGTCTCCGAACACTACCGGTCCCTGAGCTGGGGAAGGTGCGGAAGGGCTGCTTCTCTAGCTCCTCCAGAATGCAGCCCTGTAACCACTTGCTGGAAACCAGTAATGCCTATGTTGCACATCTTGCCTTCATAACCCGGAGGGAATAAATTCTTGTTATTTTTAAATCATCAAGTTTGTGGCACTTTGTTGAAAAATTAATATGGGGTTAAATCAGAAATGGATAAGAAGGTTAAACTTCATAGATTAGATTCTATTTATTTCAGAATTTGCAGGAAGATTTCTAGCTCCCTTTTCATTTCAAAGACTTGTTCCCAAATCTGGATAGATCTTTTCTTTCCAGAAAATTGCATTTTAAAGATACACTGTCCTATACTGCCTAGCTGATTTTGATTTACTGGTACAGAATTCTGTTTTCTTTGTTACTGTGTTTTGCTTCTTCTCTCTGTTTCTATTGAACGCCTTAAAATAATCATGCATTGTTTTTGGAAAAAGCAACATGTGTGTGTGTGTGTGTGTGTGTGTGTGTGTGTGTGCATGTGTACGCGCATATTTTCTCTCCTTTCTGCTTGTTCTTGATCTTGAAAGTCGCATGCAGTGGGCAACCCCTTCCTTCCCTCGTGCTTCCTCCACTTAGCCGTGTGGAGCTTCGAGGCGGCCTGCCCTGAGTGTCTGAAGCCGCCCACACACTTTGAAGCTACTCCCTGCAGCTGACAACTCAACACTTTCCAATGCCTGTCACAGACGCTTCCTTCAGGAGTGCTGCAAATCCGCTATGAAGGTGAACCCACAGGACCTAAGAAGAAAAAGAAAGCGCTGCTTCGTGACTGGAATTTTTTAAAACTGAGAAACCGGAAATAAAGTAGGTCAGATGATTCTTTTAAAAGATAATCAGTGGTGACAACAGGAACTCAAAGCAAATCTATATCAGAGAATTTGGAAAATGAGAGCAAGCCATGTGAAATCCTTTCCATGCAGACCTCCGAGTGCTTCAGGAAGAAAGGTGCAGAGGGATTCTGGGAGCCCTGTTTAGAGACGGCCCCCGGATCCCAGGAGAAGCATAATATAGGCTGTGACGCAGTCAGAGATAATATATTTGGTTGTTGCCCTTATACCTGATACAGAACCCCTACATTTGTACTTCCTGAAGAACAATGCTGTTAAAAGCATCTGTTATTCTACTATGTAATCTTACCCTGATGCCGACATACAATTCCTAATACTGAGTATGGAACCAAAAGCATTGCACTGAGCTATAGTCCCAGGCCTTGTTTAAAAAAAAAAAAAAAAAAAAAAATTAAATTTTGAGGCAGGGTCTCAGTAAGTCACTAAATTGCCTAATTAATTTTGATCCATATTTTTAACATCTTAAGTTCACAGATAACACTGAACTTTAATCTTATATTCTAATTTTCGCCCCAGAGCAGTTCAACCTTATATCACTCACAATTTTATGGTCTGTATATAGAAAACAGGATTTAAGATGCCATGAACCTAGTGCCGATGGTGTAGCTCAGCGGACTAAGCGCTTGCTTAGGTAAGCATAGGGGCCAGGGTTCTGTTCCTTTGCATTGCATGGAACAGTGCGTCCTCTGCCCTCGGACCCACTGAGCCAATAGTGGAGTCCAGGCGTGGTGGCGCATGGCTGTAATCCCAGCACTAGGGAGGCAGTAATCAGGAGGATCAGTACAAGTCAGAGCTGCATAATGAGACCCTACACACACACACACACACACACACACACACACACACACACACACACACTTAAAAAAGATGCCATGAATCTAAAAGCAGCGAACAAAAGACTGGTCATAAGAAGAGGATGAGGAGCTCAGAGCCTGGAGAACCGGTTGCTGGAGACTGCCTGGTGACCAAGACAGAGAGAGGCAGTGTGTTGTAGGCTGCCAGAGTCACAGAGTGAACCCAAGAAAATCCATTCAGATCTGCACCAGCCTTTTTTGTCAGGGCAGTTTTTAAATATTTTCACCTGCAACTTGAGAGCAAGGCGGAGTAGCTGCCTGCTGCGATGCTGTTCCTGTCCTCTGTCTCACCGTCCTTCCTAGATGCTGGGCTCAGGTCACACAGATGGAACACTGTTGCGCGTGGCACGTATTTCTGTCAGAATCCTGCTTTTCTTTTCCCTTGAAATATACGACGTGGTGACCAGAATTCACAAGCAAGGAGTGAAAGAACCCGCAGTCAAGTTGGCACTCTTCTGGAGCAGAGTCTGAGTGGAAGTGACAGGCTCCCTTTTGAGATGGTCTGTGATTGACACTAAGGAAAAGCTGGAGGGAGGGAATCAGGGAAGTCAGCCTTCTGATTCTCCCAAGAACAGGGAGTGACATTACCCCGAGGATGCGTCTTCACAGCCACCGGCCGAGCAAGCGGTGAGGTGCCACAGAAGGTGGCTGGTAGGAAACTCCCTGTTCATTTCCTTCTGCATCAAATACCTAGATTAATCTTGTTTTCCTGTGTAAACTTAGTCCGCTAGCTCCAGGATCTGGAGAAAACCAACACTCTAAGATCTTTTGTCAGTTTTAGACATTTTCTAAGAAGTCACACGTATATGGCACTTTCTTTATTCTTTCTTCGTGCATGAAAAAGTTTTCTGCATTTATTAAGTATGGCTTGTGTTCCTCAGGCTGCCCAAGCCTATGTTAAAAAGAGACCCACAACAGAAATTGAGAAAACAATCCCTGTGTGTTCATCTCAGTGCCACCACTTGCTAGCTAAGTAACGAGTTGAAGCTAAGCTTCCCTTTTTCATATACAAAGTGGAGATAAAAATAGACCCAGCTATTAACACTGCAGCCTACAACTACCAGCTTCTAAAAGGCCTGATTATAAGACTGAGTCTCAGCTGGCCGTGCTTGGCGATTCGGATTTCGGGGAGGTTCCCACCATTCCCTAAATGACAAAAATAAGTTCCTAGTGCCTAAAGTGTGAAATCTTGCTTTTGCTGAGCATCTATGTCTACTCTGAGGGTCTGGAATTGTGGCACATGCTAGGCAAAGAGGGTCTACATGCCCGGCCTCTGCAAGAAGCTTTGTACTGAATCTCTAACGAGCGACCTGGCGGGTGTTTCACATGTGTAGCCACGAGTCGCCAAAGGAACTCAGCGTATTCTGTGTGTCCTTTGGAAGTAGAACATGGTTTCCTCTAAGCTTTTGCCCATGTGCCTGTTCTATTCACTGACTTTGCGTGGTATTCTTTGCTGTGGCAAATCCGAGCCATGGGTAAGACTTTATCCTAAATCTGTGTATCCTCCTAGTGAATCATTGGCATGGGGGAGGGGCTTTGAGAACTTCTGACACTCCTATTGGATAAGGTCATTGTAAAGACTAAACGAAATAAATGATCAGAATGATCATACAGTTCAGAAATTCAGTAAGCACTGTTCTGACTCATTTGACAAATATATGTACTTATATATCATATATATATATGTCATATAGATTTATATATGTATCCTATATATCATTCTTCTGCTATCAGAGTTACAATAAGCAGGAAAAAGTCTTTGCCATCATGCATCTTTCATTTAACATGGAGAGAGAGCCAGTGAGATAGCTCAGTGGACTAAGGACCTGCTTAGGCAAGTACAGGGACAAGGGTTCGATCCCTAGCACCACATGCTGTGCCAGCAACTGAGACTGGGCATGGTGGCACATGCATGTGATCTCAGCACAGAGGAGGCTGAAAACAGGAGGATCACTACAAGTCTGAGCTGCATAGTGAGACACTGTACCAAATACATGAAAAAGTAATGAAAGAGAAAGAGACAGAGACAGAGACAGAGCTGGCCAAATAGCTCAGCAGATTTAAGCACCTGCAAGTAGGCACAGGGGCCAGGGGATGGATCCTGCCCCTACCATGCTGACCCCACCTCCAGGGTGCACTGAGATGGCAATTGAGACTGGGTGTGGTTGCACATGCCAATAATTCCAGCTCTCAGGAGGCTGTAAACAGGTGGATCACTATGAGTCTGATTTAGCAGAGTTATGGTTTGTGTGTAAGTGTCCCCCTAAAGCCTCATGCAGTTGTGGAGTAGCATCTGGAATTTGTAATTGAATATTGTGGAAATCGGTGCTGCCTCTCCCCTGGGACAGGTGATTTGCATTTCAATGTAAGCTAGGAAGAGAAGTTAGCTGCTTGAGCTGCTACTCTCTCCCTGCACTCTTGCTCTTGCCTGCCACCATGAAATGTTGCCTTCTACCATGTGCCACTCTGCCTTGGAGCCAGCTGAATATGGACTGAAACTTCCAGTAACTGTGAGCTAAATAAACCTTCCCTTCCCTCATTTTGCATGTCGGGTATTTGTCCCAGCAGCGAGAGAAGAGTAACTAAGACAAGTAGTGAGACCCTAAGCACCCTGTAGACCCTTCTGTAAAAGAGGGAGAGAGAGAGAGAGAGAGAGAGAGAGAGAGAGAGAGAGAGAGAGAGAGAGAGGAAGCAGAGTGTGAGGAAAAAACAGAACAATTAAGTAAAACATATAGAATGTATAATGGCAATAAATGCTATGGATAAAAATAAAGCACAGAAGGAGAATCCAGACAGTGTGGGTTTGGTGGGCGCAATTGTAAGAAGGACAATCAGGTAACATCGCACTGTAAAGCCAATTCTCAGGTTGGCATCTAAAGGAAGAATGGAGGGACTGAGCCACATGGCTATTTAAGAAGAAAATGACCTAAAAAGAGGAGCTGTGAGTGCAGCGGTCCCAGGCCTAGAGCTCACCCGCATATTTGAAGAACACCAAGGAGCCAGTGTAGCTGAGGGAGAGTAGGTAAGAGGAAAGAAGTCAGAATTCAGAGGATGATGAGGGAGGCAGGATTGAGCACTATGTAAGCCTGGAAGCTGGCTGCAGTGACTTAAAGGTCATTCATACTCTACCTTTCCCTGAGAGCGACATGTGACTCACTCAGCGTTCTGAGGAGAAGATGTGTCAGTCTGGCCTATGGGGACCTCTTTGACTGGGTCTGAAGTCTAGCAGGCTGAGGTAGAGAAAGGTGAGTTGGGAGGTTATTGCACAGTTCACTGGGACAGCAGTGGCTCTGTTATGGATGGTTCAGGGTGCTGTCCAGGTACTGAGTAGATACATCGTAAAGGGAATTTAATAAGGTAATTTTGTGGATCATATACAGGGTGCAAAATACACAGAATTGAGGATGAGCCTAAGGTGTTCCTTGGAGGGGAGTCACTCATCAGGATCTCATTCATCCACCCCTTGTCCCTCTTCTAGGATTCACTGTGTGCCTCTACTCCTTGCTGCCTTCACCGAAGGACCGTGGCCCGAAGACTCTTAATCCCTATTGGTGTTGTCGGAAATGCTAGATGCCAAAGGCCAGGATGCGCTGTCCCTTGGCACCACTGCACCAGGGAGCAGCTAGGCATTCTCCCTCCAAGCTCCCCCTTTTCATCATGCTTCTCTTGTACCAGGTAAAAGTCTCGAGTCTGTCCTGGTGCCAGATGCAGTGTGAAATGCAGACTCGCTCTTCTCTTTGGAAGTGTTCATGTCATTTCTTCCAATCTGGATTTCTCATTTTCATCCTAGGATGAGTTCTTTCCTACCCAGGAATTTTTTTGGTCACTTGTAAACCTCTCTAGGCTTCCAGCTAAACCTAAATCTGGACAAGATGAGGGTGAAGGGTGAAGACAATGCCTCTCAGGGACAATCTTCAGTCTCCTTCACCAGTAGTTATCTCAGTTCACCCTGAAGGGGGAAACACTTACATTGTCTTGTAACCACACCACAGTAAATATTTCCAAAGCTGGCTTTGGAATGACAAAACTTTGGACAGATTTCTTGCACTCCTTGTATATGATTCTTTGGGTGATTCATTATAAAATAATCTTATAAAATGAGTCCTGTACTTTTTTATTCCCCTTGCATTGGTTTTCCTGATGATAATATACAATGGTAATTTTTGTACAGTATTTTTTTTTAATAATCAAAAGGTCATGTTTAAAACCACTTGCAAGGGCCTGGAAGATAGCTCAGTGGCATAAGCACATGCCTGGCAAGTACAAGGTCTTGAGTTTGATCCTTGGTATGGAAAAACATTGCCTGTATCTCAGCACTTATAAGGCTGAGGCAGGAGAAATGCTGTGAACTTGAGGCCAATGTCAAACATAAAATAATAAAATAAAACTGTTTGCCTTCTAATTTTTAACACACATGATGGTAACAGAGGACAGATATTGTAAGCACACAGCACTTCCTATATGGGTTGGTGGGATCTTTCAGAGCAATTTTTAAGAAATCTTTTGCCCCTGTGGTGAGTAAGCAACATCAGCTAGAGCCCCTTGTGCTGAAAAGCCTTTTGGACAAAAGATGACCAGAGGGCCTCTAGATGTCTGCTTGTCCTCAGTCTGATGAACTAGATATAAAGATAAAACCCAGTGTGGTGGATTGCCAACTGGTGGTCAACTTGTTATGCCCAGCTGAACGGGACTAGTGTGATGCTGGGTATGTGAGGCCATGTGAGGACGCTGCTGGCAGCACGAAAGGCAGAACTGGAGAAGGAGAGAGGTTACTGGGGAAGCTGGAGAAGCTGTTGGGAACTGCTGGTTCTCCTGGGCTGTTCTGCTGGATGACCTTCTCATGCTGGCTTTCCTGGTGAACTTAGCTGTTCCTGTCAGAGGAGAGCTTGGGACCTCATTTTCACTCAGGATGGCTATGGTTCACTTTGGGGGAGCTCTGGTCCTCACTTTGAGCATCACTTCCTGACTCTGGAGGGGAAGATGGTGCACAGCTCAGTCTCCTGGAGAAGCTTGTTGCATTGGTTTTCCTGAAGAGAACTCAGCTCTCCTCATCTTCAGAGGTGCTTGGGACCTCACTGTCACTGAGGATGGCTGTGGTACTTTTCAGGGGCGCTCTGATTCTCACTTGGAGTCTTACTTCCTGGCTCCAGTGCAGATTTCTCAGCCTGCTAGCACAGATCCTCCATCCTGCTGGCACAGACTTTCTAACTTGTACTACTGACCATTGGGGCTTTCCCAGCGCAGATCCACCCAGCAGGCCTGTATGAGACATTGTTGTAGGCTCTAGGCTTGCAGTTGGACCAATGGCAGGCATTGTTAGGAGCTCTAGATCTTCAGGCGGACTCATGCAGCATAGGAGGACCCAAGTTCTTAGCTGAATTCTTTACTGTATGGACAGATTTCTTGCACTCCTTGTATATGATTCTTTGGGTGATTCATTATAAAATAATCTTATAAAATGAGTCCTGTACTTTTTTATTCCCCTTGCATAAACCCCAAACTGCAACACCCAGACAGGGTTTTATGAGCTCAACCAAAAGTCAGGAGCATAGTTGTTTTAGTACATATTTGATTTATGGATCCATTACTCTACCAACTTTACGGCAGTATCATAGTCAAAGATATATTCAAAAAATTTTGAGTGCTTCACTTAAATTTCTTAAATACTTTGAGATGCCAGCAAGATCAAGAAGAGGAACACTGACACTTTCCCTCCCTCCCTCCTCCTCCCAACTCCCTCTCACACTACAAAGGCCACTGCCTCAGATCTCAGCAACTCTCAGGAAAACTCCACCCTCAGTTATGCTTTCTGTTCTTTCTTCTCTGTCTCCTTGTTCGTCATGAAAGAGGCCCAAGACCTGTTTGAGAGGGGCCAGGATTCTCTTTGGCACAGGAGAAAGCAGTGCATGACAAAGAATATCCACACATTAATTCTTTTTCTTCTGAACTCAGTATGTAGCTCAGACTTAGTATGTAGGGAGCCTTCTGAATTACTGCTGTGCATTTCAAACTAGTTACCTCAAAAGGTACCACATTTTATTACCAGCGCTCAAAGATTTGGGGATATTAAAAAATAAGTCTCGGTTACATCATATATTTTTCACCTGGCATCACTGTGACTCTTAAGACATGATTCTTTGTGGTTATTGCCTCCATAGTTCTGGGCTGAAAGGCAGCAGACAGGCTCCACACCTCTTGGAGGGCTCTGGGGCCATCCTGGGGGTTGGGCACTATGTTGATCAACAGTGCCTAGGGATTCTAAGGGGTAGTTTGGGGAAAAGGGAAAAAGAGAAAGTCAGAAAAGAGACAAATAAATATAGAAGAGCAAAACAGGCATAAAACAAGGCAAAATAGGGTAAAAGAAAGAATTTTTTAGAAGCATTTATTGCAAAAAGATTATGAATTAATTTTCCAACCTCTCGGTGTAGTTAAGTACTGACTGTATAGCATGCTCCTGGTCATTTGGTGGAAAGGAGCAGGTGGAAGGAGAGAGGAGGAGAAGGTTTGTAGAGGGACTGTCCTAAGAGGCTTGCCTCAGGCTTGGTTGTATGCCGGGTACCTTCCCATTTGATGGTTAAACCTTGCTCAAATGAAGTTGGGATATATATCAGGCTACTCCACTCTACCCTTAAAGAAATCAACGTGTCCTTTCTTTTCAAAGTTCTGTGTGACACAATGGTTAACTATAATAGCATTAGCTGTCATATCACAAATGGTGGAACAAGGGTCGGAGGGGTGAGTAGTTGGGGAGACAGGCCTATTATAGCTGGCATACAAGTTCTATTAATAGAAAGACTAAGAAGCAAAGACAAAGAGAAGAAGACTACTTTAAAAAGGAGGAAGAAGAAATGAACCTGAGCGTGATGGCACATACCTGTAGTCCCAGGATGTGGGAAGATCCTTACAAGTTAGAGGCCAGTCTTGTATATACACTGAGTTCAAAGACAGCTTGAAGTTCATAGTGAAGAGGAAGAAGGAGAAGGAAGAGAATGAGGAGGAAAAAGAGGAGGAGGAGGGGATAAGGAAAAGGAGAAGGAAAACAATGAGACAATTGATATAGGGAAATTTTAAAAATAGGTTAAAAATAATGCATCTAATGATATAAAAGTTTTAGAAATCTATTATTTATTCTGGTCTCATTTACAAATTTAACTTATGCAATGGGCAAAAATAGCTTCTCCATGGGGCTGGTGTGCATGTGTGAGAATATGTGTGTGTGTGTGTGTGTATCTGTGTGTGTGCATGTGTATATATGTGTCTATCTGTGTGTGTGTGTGTGTGTGTGTGTATGTGTGTGTGTGTGTATGTGTGTGTATTTCTCAAAACAATTCTGGTACCTAGACAGGAACCCAGACCAACAAACCAGAATCTCTCAAAGGTACAACATGGTGCTTTATCAGGGCCCCAAGTGATTCCAAATATATAGTTTCCTCATCAAAACTCACCTTAGTCATCACGTCTGTCAGGATCATCCCCTCCCTTGCACTGAAAGAAAAGCACACAGAAAACAGTGTCACTGCAATTTGTGTCTGTGTTACATTGTTTTATCCCTGAGTACCAAAAGGTTCCAAATGGTCTGGGCCTGAATGTGCTGTATTTCCAACACATTCAGGGGGATGGGCTCGCTCTGTTCTAAAGCCAGCGTATTTACATAGCATACACACTCACATGCACAGACGCGCACACACGCACATGCACACACACAAGATAATGTGACTCAGTTGATTGCCTTACACAGCTCTGAGTCATCTGGCACTTCACCAATCAAAAAGTTCCAGGACCTGCTGTTTTAGAACCTCATCCATAGACATTTTTATCCTGGGAGCGGGGAGTGAGGATGTGGCTGACAGAATTAGCACAGGCTTCTCTTGGGGAAGTCACTGCTGCTCTGTGCTTATGCAACCATATGTTGTATGAGCATGACCCATGGAATGTGAGCCAAATGTTATTTTGTCTCTTTCCATCACTCTAAATTCTGTTCAGCGGGGGAAACTTCTGCTGCCCATTAAGAAGGTTCTCTTAGTCACTTGAGTTGTAAAATGTTTGATTTTAGAAACAGTATTCAGCACACTTTGAGAAAGCATCTGAGAGATACTAATCAGAAATCCCAACTTGAAGTCAGAGGCTACTCCTCAGCCCTCTCTGGCACTGACCTGCTTCCAAGCTGGCACTGGAGGATCTGTGGGCCTTCTCCTCCATTCCTTCTCCTTTGCTCTTTTGTGCTACCTGAGACTTCTCTCTGGCTGAAGTCAAAGTAGGAAGAGGGAGAGAAAGGCAGAGAGTGTGATGCTGTTACTTGACTAGATCTACAATGAGCACAGTGTGAAAGCCTGTCTGGGACCAAGAGGTGTTCAAACTCGATTATTTTTCTCTTAGAGGCCTTTGCGGAGTCTTTAGCACTTTTGAGGGGGTCCCTTGCTCTTGCAGTTCTCTTGACGAGGGCTGACCCAGTCCTATTTGGAGTGATGTCAAGGGGCCAAAGCCTCTCCTTTTGGCCTTCTAGGTTGTGGGGCTGGTCTGGGAATCAGATTGTTAAGAGACAGAATCATAGGGTGCAAACACTTTGCATTGTTGGTAGACACAAGCTATGAGGCTCCCCGAAGGAACCAGAGGACTGAAGCTTATTCTCATCCCGAGGTTGGGGACTTGGGATGGCTGAAGACTATGGGAAATAGAGTGGAAAAAGTGTATAGTAAATAAAGTTTGACTGGCTACTTAGGTAAGAGTATCTCTCGGGGGAATAAAAGTTGTTTAAAAGTAGCTCTTTCTCAGAAACTTCTATTGAAGAAAATTTCATTTATGATTGCAAAATTCTCTTAGTGAGAAAACTTATACTTCATTGTAACCAGCTGAGAGAAAAGCAAGTTTTCCTTGTGTTGGCTGGTTCTCAATTACCCTTATCCAAAATAATCAATGAGTAAAGTAGCTTATCTGAGACTGATCCACCTGGAGTAAATTCAATGGTGATCTATGACACTTGCTTCTGCCTGAAAGGACAGCTCTCATATCTGTTAGCTGAAGTCTCTGTGCCCATTCAGAGAGTGCAGCAAACCAAGAAGAGTCCTCTGACTCCTCTGACCAAATGGAATCAGGCTCCTTTGGGTGCTTTCTAGGTAGGGCCAATCGTGGCCTTCCTTCTCTGTCCTTGAAAATTCCAATTTGAGCACAGATCTTGCTACCTCAGTTTGCTGATCATCCCCCACTCTTGGCACATAACCACTGTTGGTATCTGTCTTACCCTGGCTGCCTTTAGCAAAAGTCTCCTTTACCCCAGATGTTTCTTCTTTAGCAGTTTTCTATCCTCCAACTTCCATCCTGTTCCTTAGCTATAAATCCCTACTTGTCTTCATCATAAATCCAAGCTCGACTTCTGCAATACACCATTGCAGTAGTCCCTATACCACTATAGCTACTCTTTCTTTTCAGTTGAGAGGAGGTAAGACAGAGGCTCACTTGCTGTATCATCCAGTCTGGCCTTAAACTCCCAGCGGTCTTCCTGACTTAGCCTCCAAAGTGTAGGGATTACAGGTGTACAGCAAAATTGTTTTCTTTAACATCCCACATTGCTTTTCTGGGCCCACATGGGTCCATGACACACTCACAGATTCCTTCTCTCCTCATCCTTCAGGGTCAGGACCATCTCTACAAAGCAGCAACCTTGACCCCATTAAGGTAGCTGCTTCTAGATTTCCTCGGTAGGTCTCAGACAGCACTACCTTTCTCAAATCCAAGTCAGGGTCAAGATTTTATGTCTCTAGATTGTGGAGAGCACCTTGAAGCTCTCCCTGTGGTTACCTGGAAGTCTACCTCTTCAGGTGTCCCACCACCATCTAGAAAGTCCACATGCACTATTTTAAGTGAATCAACCTAGGAGCAGAGCCTGAAATGGAAAAGTCTGGTTTAAGTGACTTACTGAGGGAGTTTTCTCATTAAAAGAGAAATGAGGAAAAAGATCTGGCTGGGAGACAAAAGAGAAACCAAGCAGAAATATGAGTACAATGGGAGCCTGGCTTCATTCCGGTCCTCACAGTTAAAACTTTGCTGCTCAAAGTGCATCAGTCTTGTCTTTTCTTCTATTTTTAGTGGGGTACTGAACTCAGGGCCATTCACTAAACCATATCTACAGCCTCCCTCCCCTTTTTTTTCCCTAAATTTTGAGACAGTTAAGTTATTAAGTTAAGTTATTAAGTTATTAAGCTGCCAACGCTGGGCACAGTTTGGCCTCGGCCTCTCAGTACTAGACAGTTTCATCTTCAGGCATGAGGTCCAATTTATTTTTTCCTGCTAGCTAGGCTGAGGTCTTCTGGCCAAGGTTGCCCAGCAGGGGTACTCCCCTGTAGAAGGTGGGAGGGACAGATAGTCAGGAGGAGGATGACGCCTGAGGGGCCCCTAAGGGGCATTAGCAATATCCACTCACCTTTCCACCTCTTACACTAAAGATATTTTCATTTTCATTTCATCATGATGTCTCAGAGCCATTAAAGAATTATAAACCACATTTTTTTCTAAAAGTTATTTTTATGGGCTAACAAGATAGCTCAGGGGTCTAAAGCACCTGCTTAGGTAAACTTAGGCAAGCACAGGGACTACAGTGGAATCCCCTGCACCAAATGCTATGCTAGCCCCCACCCCTAGAGTAGACTAATCAGGCCACCAAAAAAATTAATTAATTAATTAAAAGTTATTTTTAATTTTTGTGTACTGGGGATTGAACCCAGGGCCTTGAGCATGATGGACAAGCAGTCTACCACGGAGCTACACCCTGACCAGACACACGCTTCCAGGTAATTCTGCATAAACCAAGTTTGTGGCCTCAAGACATCAAAAAACAAAGTTATGAACCAAGAAGAGGCAGTTAGGAGAGCTCTTATTGGAAATGAGAAGGGAAAAGCTCCTGTCTTCTCCAGGAGGGAATCAGAAAAGTGAAATTTTCTACCTGGCCCCTCAACTCAAAGCTTTACAGATAAGCAGAGCACAGGACCGGCAACTCCCAGGCCAAACCTGCACTAGAAGTTCTGGCTGGTGTTTTAGTTTCCATCACTATAATATCGGGTTAATAATATCACTGAGGTATCACAGACTGGTCAGGTCTACACTCTCCCAGTGAGTGTATCTTGAAGGCTAAATTAAAAGAGGCCAATGGAATGAGTTCAGGGCTCCAAGAAGACCAAAGCCCTCTCAAAGAATTTGAGATTCTCTCAGAACTAAGGTCAAGCCCTTCTCTGGGGGGCTGTATTTATTTAGTTATCAAAAGGGAAGGAAGTACTCAAGAGGGGCAGAACCACTCCAGGACTTCTCCAAGTAAGGTACTAAGTTAATCCGCCCAGGAGTGAGGTTCCTGAGGCTGCAGTCCTTACCTAGTTGAGGTTGGACCTGGGTGTCCTTGCCTGTGACCTTGTCTTATCCTTGAGACTTTCCAGCTTCAACCCTACGGGCCTCAGTAGGGATCAGTGGCTCACAGAGTTTCGCTTACTGTCCATCTTCAGACAAGCGGCCAAGGTTCGGACAGACTCACAAGTAAACATGAAGAGCCCATTGGTTAATTTGAGTCCTGCTCAGGGCTGCTTTGCCGTGGCCTCCATCGCTGTAACACCTAAAATAATCAACTTATAGAGAGGAAAGTTTCCTTTTGGTTCATAGCTTTAGAGGTTTCAGTTCATACTCAGTTGGCCCCACTGTTTGGGGCATGCGACAGAGAACCACTCACCTCAATTGCTTAGTGGCCGCCTAGCACAGATGGCTCTGTGAATTCCAAATTACCATTGAGGGGGCAGCCAGAAGGCTCACCACATTAAAGCTCCTGTTTAGGCAGACACAGGGGCCGCAGGTTTAGTCCTGGCCTGCCATGCTGGCTCCGCCCACGGGGTGCACTGAAATGGCAATTGAAACTGGGTGTGGCGGTGCTCACCTTCGGGAGGCTGAAAACAGAAGGATCACTACCAGTCTGATCTACATAGTGAGACTCTATAGACTCTGTGCTAAATGCATTAAATAATAATAATAATAATAATAACAGTAAAATTACCAGTGAGAACTCAGCCTCTCTAACCCAGTTACTGCAGAGTAGGGTTTAAGAGAAAGGGTGCACAACTGTGATGCCAGCACTTAGGCAGTTGAGTGGGCTCAAGGCTCATATAGGAAGAGCTTTTCTCAAAAAGATAAAGAAACATATAAATAAACAAAATAAAATTAAAAAGAAACTTGGATTTTAGAGAAAGATTGGTTATTGTGCATGCCAATCCTAGAAATTCGGGAGCTTAATGGAAGCTCCCTTTGGTAGGGAGGGGGCTGTTTTTCCTGTTGCCTGAGGAAGTCACTTCTTGGTCCAAAGTCCTAGTTCACTGCATGTTCTTATACTAATTCTTACAAATGTGGCTGATCAATAGCCCTTTCCCTACCTAGTTGCCTTATTCAGAAGCTAACAAAATAATGTTTAGAATGGGAAATGGCTCATGACTCATTCCTGCCCCTAACTCCCTCTTCACTGAATTGTAAGGACGCTGGAGCTGGAAGGAACCCTATGTTTTATGTACAAAAGCAAAAGCATTTTCCTTTCACAAATGACAAACTGTGGCACACAGGAGTTTTTGTGAAGAAATTTCAGACTGGCACCTTACAGGTTGGCCTGGCGTCAAATGTTTCAGTGGTGTCTTAGCTTTCTGTTACTATAACACCTAAAATAATCAACTTATAAAGAGAAAAAGTCTCTTTTAGCTCATAGCTTTAGAGATTTCAACTCACAGTACATTGGCCCCATTGTTTTGGGCATGTAATAGAGAAGAACCACTCGTCTCATGGCCAAGGAGCAAATGAAAGAAGCAGGGAGTTATTTATACAGCAAAATAACAATATGGGCACAATGAGGGTCAAATATAATCGATCAATAAGATTTCAAGCATAGTCACTTAGCTAATATTGATCCAATGGGAAAGTGGGGCACATAGCAAGGAAATAAGGCTGATGTTATTAACTATGGCTTATCTGTGACTTTTAAAAACTGGGATAGAATGGGTCCAGATGTTCTCTGGACTTAATGGACTTGGAGGTACCAATTACAGCATAATCTCAAGTTCCCATTCTACTCTAGGGAAGTACACAAGTCTGGCCACTTAGACTTTATTTTGGGGTCTTGCCTTCCTCAGATGGGCTTGCAGTCACAGTTATGACATACTGTATTTTTATCTTTTGCACTTGACTCCCCCAAAAGCCTGTCTCTGTCTGACTGCCCATTAATTTCTACCTGACTTAGCTGCCTATAGTAACAAGACAGTAACCATTCAGGGATGCATGATTATAAAAACCCAGTTTCCTACACAACCTCTACCCAGCTAGTTTGGCAGATTTATCTGGCCAATCTGGTCCCCACAGGTGATTTGGCTTGTAGCTTATCAGTTATGATAGGGCCCTGAGTCATATAGCTAGTGCTAGCCTTGGGTTAGGGCCCATCCCATAATTGAAAGTTGGTAGGCACTAATAAGAAAAATTTTCAGGGACCAGGATCTACAGGTGTCCCTGGTCTAAAATTACTTTTCAATCAAATTAAAATGAGTTTTGATGAGTATGATAAATGAATGGATGATGAGTGGTATTTTAAAGTAATCATAAGAAGAATATGATGACAGTCTTGTGGCAAACCATTATTGATACCAGAAAATTTTGGTATGAAGAAGCCTGATCCTAGCCCCAAGGGCTATGTTCAGAAGAATCTCAGTCCCATGTGGGAGGAAGGAGCACTGATCGAAGGACAAGATTCATCGAAGAAGAGTTAGAATGGCTGGAGAGACCTATGGTACAGGGAGTGAGGCTAGGACAGTTAAGTTGCTGGAGATAGGACTCACATTCAGGGCAGATGCGGGCAGTGGTTGGTGATAGGTTTTTTGGAGACATAATAAAGAGACAGGAAAGATAAAAAGAAACCTTTATTAACTCCAAAGACACGGAGAGGATCCAGGGCAGATGGAGACGGTAGATCCGCTAGCCTGAGACAAAGAAAGCTGAGGCTTTTATGGACCTTTGTTAGGGCTGGAGTTTGAGAGGGATGTTTGGAAATATCTGGGGAGTTCATTGTGCTCTTCAAGGTGGCGGGAAAGGTAAAAGAAAGTTGTACCTTGGGCTGAGTTGGAGAAGAAGTGGGGAGGTGGTCTCTGGGAAGTTAAGCTGTTTTAAGGGCTTCAGCCATATTAGATGACCACCATAATAATTCATACTAATTTATAATAATAATTTATACTAGGACCAGAACCTATCAGTTGGCTTACAGCAATCACCTAGGTTCTGTGAGTTCCTCCCTGCCAGGTCCTGATTGCTTCAGGTGGGACCCAAGGTGTCCCTGAGAGCACAGTGACACACCGAGCCAGGCGTGTCTCAAGGTCTGTGAACCCAAGTGAAGATGGCCTGGCCCATTTTCCACTGCCAGGCTTACCACCTACTATTTCTTTTTCACCTGTGAGCTCAGCCCTCACATAATTTAAAAAGCCTACTTTACCTTGACTCACCACTATGCCTATTCTTATATTTATAAATATCACAGCTGGAACAGAACAAAGGAGAATTGGGGTGGTTCTTCAGCTTGGCAGCGGGTGAACAACTGAGCCCACAGTGCTGTCAGGTACTGTGTAAGACAACAATGGCTCTCGTCAGCTGCCACTTTCAGAGGCACTGAGACTGATGAAAGAGCCCAATTGTACAAAGGGGGAGGGCAGAGTGACAGCTACGCAGACAGAAGGCAAAAGACTTGTTATCTGCCACCTACAGATAACAAAGTTTCATTGAAGTATCTTCCAAGGTGACCTTCTTAGGTAACCGGGCCTCATTATGAACTGCTAGTTTCTACAGCATGTTCTTTTTTGTTCAATTGTGAGAGGGATAAATCAGTTAATCTAGGGAGAAAATAAATAGCAAAAACTTCAGCTAGGCTAAATGCACAATAATTACAAACATTTTCTGGACCCCTGTTAAAGGCCAGGTGCTGTGGTAGCTGTTTTGTCTCATTTAATTCTCACAGCAACTCTGAAAGCTCAGTACTATTATTATCTCAGTTTGCCTTAGAGGGAGCTGGGGCTTTGCAAGTGGAATAAGCTACCCCGCACAGCTCACTGGTGAGGAGTGGTCTAACCCAGAGAGGCCTTGCCTACTCCACAGGCAAAGAATGCAAACCCTCGCCCGTGGCGTCATCCTTCACACGGTGCTGTTCCTAGCTGACAGCACAGTCCCATTCTTCCTGGCCCCCTCAGCAAGAGAACCCCAAGCTCAGTCAGGAAGCAGTATTAAAGACTTCCAAATGGCCAGTGTGTCCATACACTACCGCAATGACCCTATTCGGTGACTGCCCTCTGTCCGTGCCCGCTGCAGCAAATACGTTTGCCAAGCATCATGTCAGCTATCCTGTCATCAGCACTTACTTTGAGTTAGAATGTTGTAAATCCTTTGCATGGATTCTGGCATTGTTTGATTATCCAGTAGTTTCAGATGTTCAGATAAAAATCGGTTTTATGATTTGCTTGTTTTTCTAAATAAACTACTACTTGTATACTATATATAAATGCTATTTATATAGTATGTATATGAAGTATGAACCAAAAAGAGTGAATGGTTCAATGTTTTAAAAATTATTATTGTAAAAAAATACATTGCCACTGATCTCCTTCAAAATATTCCCCCACTTACAACACACACCATTGTTCTTTTTCTTTAGTTTTTAAATTGCAATGTTATACTTTATATATGTTAAGGCATTTTGCTATCTCCCTACCCCCAACGACAAGTTCTTACTAACTTTCCCAGGCTAGTCTCAGACTCTTGGGCTCAAGAAATTCTCCTGCTTCAGCCTGCCAACTAGCTAGCACCACAGACATAATTACCTACTAGAGTACTGTCAGTTTCAAAATGTGCATTATTTAAGGAACACTATTTGTAAATCAATATTAGTTTGAAAGTTGTTCTAGAAACTGTATATGATAACACAAGTTTATAATCCTGCTACTTAGAGGCTGAGGCAAGAGTATCAAAACTTCAAGCCAGCGAGATAACTCAGCAGACTAAGCACCTGTGTAGGCAAGCATGGAAACCTGGATTCCATCCGTAGTACCATGTGCTGTGCCGGCCTCAACCCTTGAGGCCAGCAGTGGTAGCACACACCTGTAATCCCAGCACTGGTGAGGCTGAAAACAGAGGAGCACTACAAATCCAAGCTGCTTAGCGAGACCCTATGTCAAATACATTAAAAAATAAAAATAAAAAAAAAACCTCAAGGTTAGCCTGGGCAGTTTAGCAATATTCTATTTCAAAATTTAAATGTAAGAAGGATTGCTGGGTATGGTGGTACACGCCCCTAATCTGGTACTTGGGAGACTGATGCAGCAGGATTGTTACAAGTTTGAGGCCAGCCTGGACTGCATAGAGAAACTCTGTCTCAACACCCTCTCATACACCAAAAAAAGTATAAGGGCTGGCCAGAGTATCACCTACTGTGGGTAAAGACAGCTTCAGTACTCAGTAAAGCAGAGAACAACATCAGGATTGGCAAGGGGAAAAGAAAGTGTGGTGTCGAGGATGAAATTCAGCGGTGGTGGGGCTTTTGGTTAGCTCAGTGGTTTAAGTGCTTGTGCTGGCAATTGCAGTCAGGCACAGCGGACAGCAGTTTGATCCCCAGACCCCACCCTTAAGGCAGCCTGAGCCAGCCAAAAAAAAAAAAAAAATCCTTAAAAAAACTCTGTCTTGTCAAGTGAAAAAGAAAGAAAGAAGGAAAGAAAGAAAGAAAGAAAGAAAGAAAGAAAGAAAGAAAGAAAGAAATTTAATGGTGGCATGCTTACCTAGGACATGGGAAGTAACAACCAATGACTTCACTAAACAGGTTCTTTCTCATTTTATTTTTTTTTTTTAATTTTATTTAATTATTTATATTGTGGCTGGCTCAGCCTGCCCTGGGGGTAGGGCTGGCGCAGCATGGGGTGCCGGGGATTGAACCACGGTCCCTGCAATTGCCTAACCTTGCCTAAACAGGCACTTAAGACCGCTGAGCTATCTCTCCAGTCCCTTCTTTCTCATTTTAAACAAGAAGTTTAAACAGGATGCTTAAAGGGAAAACTATCTAGGTTTTTTAAAAAGAATAATTTACTCCTAAAGACAAATTGCCCTATATGTAACAGCTGCATACAGAAAGTTAGAAAACATTAAAAATTCTCCAATCAAAGCAGATATACAAGAATTTTTTATATTACTGTCTTTTCTATTAAAACAGTGACAACAGGTGCTGGAGAGATAGCTCAGAGGAATAAGCACCTACCCGGCAAGCACAAGGGCCCAAATTCAATTCCCAGCCCCACATGCTGTGTGGTCTCAGCCCCAGAAACCTGGGGGCCCACCAGA
The DNA here is from genome assembly GCA_004027915.1 of Capromys pilorides. Classification (NCBI taxonomy): domain Eukaryota; kingdom Metazoa; phylum Chordata; class Mammalia; order Rodentia; family Capromyidae; genus Capromys; species Capromys pilorides. The sequence continues at coordinate 61,342 of PVKN010000622.1, forward strand.
TTAGGCGTGGTAGCACACTCATGTAATCCCAGCACTTGGAAGGTTGAGTCAGGAGAATCTCTTCTAGTTTGAGACCAACCTGGGGGCTACAAAAGTGAGCCTGAGGCCACCCCCAACTACATAATGAGACCTTGCCTAAGAATAAGTGAAAGCAAAGTAATTTACAGTCATATAAAGAGCAGCTCAGTAGGCCAGGAATGTAGAAAGGGCATTATTTTCACAGTACCAGTAATTGCCCACCCTATCTCCGTTTGATATCAATCAAATCATATTGTTGACCATTTAGTAAAAAAAAAGAACATGCTCGTATACACTCACACCAGATTCTGTGTGTACCATAAAGGAACAGGAAGGGGTAGATGAAAGGACAGAGAAAACTGCACTGTGGTGGGGATGTGGTGGAATGGAGCTGCAGTGCTCTAACTGAGACTGTATTCTTGGTCTGTAGGGGCAGAGTCTGGAGGAGAGCTGCTGCGGGGTCCCTCTTTAGCAGACGCGGGTTCAGCTGCTGGAGAGCATCGGTTGCATCTTCCTCCTCCATTTGCCACTGCACAGGTGTGTCGCTTTCATTGGCTGGCTGTCCTTCACCTCGGAATCTGATTGGCCTCACTGACCAACACGGTCATTCAAGGTGGTTCGTTTACTATGTGGTGTGTGCTCCTTAATCTTAAACTGCACCGCAGAACTGCCCTGTCTCGCCACCTTCAAATTAATAACATCGTGGTTCTCAGCGTGGTCTCCCCCGGGGGGCTTTTTGCGGCCCATAGCGAGCACATCAGCAGCACCGGGAGCGGCAGAGCGAGGCGGGAGGGGCAGCCAGGGACTCCGCCTCCGAGGCTTCTGTTCTGGCTGTGTTTCTGGGGCAGGGCCTCGCCACGTAGTAGCTCGGGCCACCCTGACCTCCCTGCCGGCCCCTCCCGTTCCCGGGTCGCATGCTGCAGCGGTCCGGAGTCCTCCTCTGCGCATCTTTAGTTGCGTCATCTTGTCTACCTTGATGACCCAAATTAATGTGCCATGCTTAACTTCCACGGTCATTGTGATTCAGAGGACGAGCAGAAGTCACAGCCAGGTCGGGCGACGGGTGGAGAGGCTGCGTGAGTCTCGGAGCTGCTTCTCCACTGGACGGCGCTAGCAGCGGCGCTCGCTGGGGGACTTTGTGGTTACCCGCTGTGGAGACGCTGAACCGGGCCTCCCGGGGCACTGGCGGCAGTGTGTCTTTCACTGTTACGATTTTTTAATTTAGATGCAAGGTGTATTTTGATAGTCAAGTGTCCCTTAAAGGCAGGGCTACATTCTGAAACGTGTATGGGCAGGTGGCTGTTTGTGGTGTGAACACTGTGGAGCACATCCACACAAACCAAGAGCTGGGACACCCTAGGCACAGCCTTAGGGGGCCACTGTCGCCCGTGCAAGCCATTGTTAACCAAAACCGGCCTGTGCGGGAAGCACCTTCAGTCCGCAGTAACGAGAGACTGTTGTGCTTGTGGCTGCAGGGTTATTTGGCCAAGCAAGAGTAAGACAGAGAGTGCTTTTGCTCTGGGAGACTTTGAGATAAACGAACAGGATTTCTGACCGTCTTTCCTCTGCCTTCGCATTTCTAGTCCTCCCCCAGCAGCTCTGGGGCCCAGGTCCTTCATCGTGAGGCCCCCTAGGTTTAGTTCTACTCCTCTCCCGCCACTAATGAGGCAAACTCCAATTTCAAACAAAACCTGCCTGGCTTTTTGTAGGCATTTCAAACAGCTGCTCCAAGGAATATGACCTGTAATTAGGAATATCCCAAGAGGGGCAGGAGAACCCAGGCCGCCAGGAATGAGAGACTGGACGATGATGAGGGGCTGCATCTTACTCAGGCTCCCAGAATCCTCCCTGCTGACCACAGGTCTTCCCAGACAACTTCCAATTCAAAAACTCTCTAAATTTAGTCATTTGGAAACAAAAGACAAAACAGAGATCCTGTGGTGGCCTTAGTGGAAATTTTTAAGATAGGAAGTAGTGATTATTCTTCAGTTTAAAAGTCAGTCAGATATGTGATAACAGCCTGAAAATACTTTGTAAAATGTCCACACTTTGACCCAGCATTCAGGGCTTCATTATTAAGAAATAAGTGACTAACTCTATAAGAACGTTTGTCAAGGTCCATTTTAAATTAGGGCGGCCAGCAACATAGCTTAGAGGACTAAGCAGCTGCCTAGGAAAGTGTAGAAATTGGGGTTCAACCCCCAGCACCACATGGTACACCGGCCCCTTCCCCTTTGCAAACTGAGCCGGCCACAGAGACTGGGCTTGGTGGTGCATGCCTGTAATCTCAGCACTGGGAGGCTGAAAGCAGGAAGATCGCTATGAATACTAGCTGAGTAGTGAGACCCTATACCAAATACATAAATTAAAAAAAAAAAAAAAAAAGTAGGGGAGCAGGGAGATAGCTCTGTGGCATAAGCACCTCCCTTGCAAGGGGAAAGTCCTCAGTTGGATCCCTGGTACCAAGGAGAAAGAAAGAAAGAAAGAAAGAAAGAAAGAAAGAAAGAAAGAAAGAAAGAAAGAAAGAAAGAAAAATAGGATAATTGGAGATTTTCCATTATTTCTCGAAGTATGTTATTTTATTATTTATTTATTTGGTACAGGGTCTTGCTACGCAGCTTGGACTCACAGTAATTCTATCTCAGCCTCCCCAGCACTAGGATTACAGGCGTGTGCTACCATGCCATTCTATGGTCAGCTCAGCATCAGGGCCTGCGCAGCATGTAGTAGTGAGGATTGAATCTGGGTCTTTGAGCTTGCCAGGCAGGCAGTTAGACCTCAGAGCTGTCTCCTCAGCCCAGAGCGGGTTATTTTAGGAAAATAACTTCTGGAAATCATTCGTCATTATAGAAGGGTTGTTGGGAGCACCCTTGTAACATCTTTGAATGGGCTTTATTGTTGCTTTGTTTATAGTCTTTGGAAGTAGTGGAACACCAAAGGCCAGTGACCCAACGGCCCTCCTTAGCTTCAGGCAGTAAAGGAATAGATTTCCTCTAAGAAGATTTCATGAGAAAAATAATTTGATAATAAAAAATACTGGCCTGATTTTTGCTTTTGCCCACAATTCCAATATGAATGATAAAATACTGTCCTCTTAAAAATCTTCTGTGAGTTTAATTTTTAGATAGTTGCTACAGCTGCTATGGAGTTTAGGTAAAATATGTCAGTTTAAAATTAGCCTCTTTCATCTTTTAACTAACATTGTGCTTTACCAGACACTGTGTTTTACCTGGAAGTTATTTTGGTGGCTGCTGCTCTCCATACCTATCCTTCTCTGGCCTCCTTACCCCTGCAGAAGCAGCTACAAAAACGTCTTGAGGGAATATGTTCCTAAAATTTCCAAATTATTTGGGCTTGCATTGGGTGTAGTTTGAGTCTCCAGCCACTGGGGTATTACCTATTTCCTCATTTACTCAAATAGATTTGAAAGAAACCATCATAGCATATTAACTAAAAACAATGAAACCAAATTTAGCATACATCAATTTTAACCATTTCTGTGACCACTAAATTTTTTTTATATTTATATTTGAATGTGAAATGCAAAATGTGACATTTTGTTTGGTAAATGCATATTTTAGTCATGCATGACATAGTTTAATGAATTTAAGGTAACACTTTTTAAACTGAAATTTTTTTCATTTTGTATTGTTAATTTTAGAATTAACAGAAAAATTCAAGAGAAGACTTAAAATTCCTAATTATTGCATGGTGATTGCTAAGTATAACTGTCACACGCAACATTAAAATGTTAAAAACCGATATGCTTCAGGTGCATGTGGCCTGCTTGGAGAGAAAATAAACTAAGTGTCATACTTTCCTCTCATTGCTGAGACAAAATAGTTGATGCCCTAAATTAAGGGAGGAAAGGTTTATTTAGCTCACGGTTTGTAGAAGTGAGGAGAGCGAGAGACAGAGGCAGAGAGACAAAGAAGAGAGAGCAAGTGCCCAGAGCTCTCTCGGTCCTCTTGCATGCAGCCTGCTTTAGGGTGGGTGTGGCACTCACACCTTCATCCCAGTGGGGGACCTCAAATTAATCACAAATCCTAGGTTTAGCTGCCTCCTCATGGCTGCGTGAGGCTTTGGGGGACATCCAGACACAAACCATGACACCAAGTGTTATTATGATTTTTCTGAGACGTGAAAATTACTGACGGGCAAACAGGTTACCACTGTCTGTGTTTCTTCTTTGAGAAAAGAATGCGAAGGCACATGAATATAAAGTTATAAACTCCTTGTCTCCTTGTTCCGCTTGAAAAATATGTCACTAGTAGCCAGAAGAGACATTCAGCTGTTATCATGTCAGGCGATTCTCAAAATGTTCACAAATGACCAACGCTTGGGAAGCCGAGCTGCTTTGTGAAGGGCAGCAAGAGTGAGAGAGACATCTAATGTCTGCCATTTTCATCAGCAGCTAGGGCTCAAAGCTAACTATTCACAAGCTAATTCCGCATCCTGAGCAAAGCACAAGTTGTGTAAAAGACTCGAACTTTGATCCTAACTCTACCAAAATTAGTTGCTATTAATTCAGTCAAAATGTTCACTGGTTCTCCACTGTATGGACTCTAGAAATAAACTGATGTTCAAGACAGTCATGGTCCCTGCCCCCAAAGGAAGCTACTCACCTCCTAAAAAGTCAACAAGAAAGTACATGAAACACCATATTGCTGTTTTAAGTGTCACAAAGTGTTTGTGTTACCACAGCAAATACTTGGGCCTGGATGCTTTGCAGGAGAAGAGATTGATTTGGCTCATGAATTTTTTTTTTTCAATTTTATTTATTTATTTGTTTGCTTGTTGTGTTTGTTTCTTTATTTTATTTATTTTGTGGCTGGCTCAGCCTGCCCTGGTGGTGGGGGCTGGCGCAGCATGTGGTGCCGGGGATCGAACCACAGTTCCTGCAGTTGCCTGAGCTTTCCCAAGCAGGCGCTCTAGACCACTGAACCATCTCGCCGGCCCCTGGCTCATGAATTTTGTGGCTGCAAGTCCAAAGCACGCAGCCCTGTCACACTGGGTGAGGCCTGCTTGCCACAAAATGGCAGCAGCTCTGTCACCTAAGAACTCCCTTCTGCAATTCACTCCCACGGGACCCAGTTTACTCTTCCAACCCAGCATCCATCCATTCGCAGGCTGCGTGACCTAACTACCTTCTACTGGGCTTCAGCTCCTGAAGGTTCCACTGCCTCCCTGGGGTCCAGGCTTCTGACACATGAACTTTGGGGGACAAACCATGTCCAAACCATCTTCTCCAACCACATCTCCTATTTCTCTATTCCAGCGACCGCCTTCTTCTAGTTCCTCCATGCCCCAGAGCCTTCCTGTTTCACAACCTTCGCCTATGCTGGCCACTTCCATGGTTACTTTCCTTGGTTGATTCCTAACATACTCTTCAGCTCTCAGCAACGCTCGCAGAGGCTGCCCTGACGTTCCTCTACCTGCATCTCCCCAGGTGTCCCGACACGCACGCCATCGGTGACCACTGCACGCCGCGCAGCCTCTTGCTCATAACTCTTACCGCAGTCTGATTAATGATTTATTTTTTATTTTATTTTATTTTTTTGATTAATGATTTAATTGCGAAATCATCTGCTTCATGTCGTGCTTGCACCACCGCAAGCTGCAGCAGGCAAAGTCCTCTTTGTGACTCGCAACATGGAACCCCCAGACCGTCACAAAAGAAATGTTTGTAGAACAAATGATCGGAGATACACATAAACACACACGTAACCCGCCAAGAAACCTACCTGCAGCGATGTGTGTTCAAAGAACTCGTCCCTAAGTAAAGCCTGGCTGCTCGGGCTTCCTCATTCTTAGCTTTGTTTGCCTGGCCTGGCTACTCATGCAGATGGCGTAGGTTTGCATTTTTGTTTTTATAATTCTCCCTCATCTCATCTTGAGCTTTTTTGAGTCTAGCTTTCCGTTCTAACACTTTTTCTTTCATTGCACTAGCCCTCAGTGATTTTTTTAAAAAATAATAAACAATGTTACTGTGCTTCTCCTAACCTTAATTGGAGCTATTTGGTTTTAGTTTTAAATCTTTCTGGCTATATATTTTTTTCTTTCTTTTTTTTTTTTTTTTTTTTTGGCGGGGGTAGGATTTTGGTCTATAGAGTGTTTAGGGTCTGACCACTAGATTGGACTTACAGTGATCTTCGATCGGGCTCATAGTGATCCTCCTGTTACAGCCTTCCAGGAGCTGGAATTATACGTGTGCCTCCCCAAGCCCAGTCTCAATTGCTGTCTCAGCACAACCTGGGGGCAGGGCCTGCCCAGCAGGCCTGGAGATTGAGCCCCTGGCCTCTGCACCTGCTTGCAAGTGCTTTAATCCACTGAGCCATTTGGCCAGCCCTATATATTATTTTATAAACAGGGTTTCACTGTATATTTTAGGCTGGCCTTGAACTCACTATATAGCCCACACTGGCCTCAAACTTACAATAGGGATGAGGAGATAGCCTGGCAATCAAAGTGCCTGCCTGGCAATCTCGAGGACCTGAGTTGGATTCCCAGCACTGTACACAAGCAGATCCCAAAACTGCCACTACATGCAACTACCTCCAGGATTCCCAGTTCTGTGGAGGCTGAAACAGAAAGATCACTGCGAATTTGAACTGCATAGTGAGACCCTATACCAAATAAAAGATTTTTTTAAAAAAGAAAAAGAAAGTCAAAAAACACAATAATCCTCCTACCTCAGCCTCCCAAATGCTGGGATTACAGGGGTGCATTGCCACCCACTGACCTAATTTTTAAATAGGCTCCGCTTACATTTTATTTTTTATGAGATTGACTTATCTTTTCTGGGGTGGGAGGGGGGGTACTGAGGTTTGAACTCACAACCTTGCACTTGCCAGGCAGGTACTTGTGCCAGGGAGCTATCTCCCCAACTCCAGCTTGACTTATCTTTAATAATACATTTAAGCATTTTTGTAGCTATTAAACCTCCCCTTTATTTTTCACCTCACCCACTGTCCTCTCCTCTTCCCTTCCCAGCCCCTTCCCCTCCATTTCTTCCCATCTTTACAGTGGCTAGAGGATGAGTGGGGAAAGTGAACCAGGGAGAGATCGTGCACTGAGAGCATGGAAAGACAGACGGTCTCTCCCTACCAGCTCCAGGTTGAAAGCAGAGGGCTGCCAGCCATGGCTGTCCTGAGGGCCTTCAGAAGCTAAATGACACAGAGTGAGCACAATCTCCCTGGGTTGGCAGTTTGTCTTGTTTCATTTGTGGGGCTGGCTGTTCACAGAGTAGTAGAAGCAGGATCACCCCTTTTTTTGCTGTAGGGCAAGACCCGCTCAGAGGAGCAGTTTTTTAGCAGATTTCCTTTGCTATCTGCTCCTCCACATGCCAGGAAAAGTCCTTCACCCAGGGCTCGGGCTGTGTGTGTGGAGTCTTCTCATCACCTCACAGCAGAGCTGGGTGCCACTATATGTGAATACCTCCAGGATTCCCAGTCAGGCACACACTGTCTTTTCTCCTCTACTCTAGCATTTGGTTCCTTCATAGGCTTCCACGGATGTGGATCTGGTCTACTCTACGTGAGGAGGCTGGCTTAAAGCCCTTCCCACCCAGTTTCAGGGACGAAACTTCTCATGGAATGGCCTCTGGACTCGCTGATCTCAGTGTCTGGCAAGCCTGAAGAGCTTCCTTTTTGAAATCTGCAGTGACTGGCTACCCAGACAGGTGCAGTCCTGTTCCACGAGTCTGATCCTTACCTGTGGATTCACCTAACCTTCCTCAGCTTGGACATAGCATTCGAGAGATCTACCTTACAGGATTCTCCCAGGGACTGCATGATGCACGCATGCAGTCAATGTCAGCTTCCCGGTCTGGTGGACATGAGAAGCAGGTAATTCACTTTTCTTTTCAAAAGTAGATCTGATTCATGAGATCCATAAGCCTATAGTTTCTAGCACAGGAAAATGTATTTAACTCATCCAGATCTAGATTTTTCTCCAGAAAGCTGAGATTTCTCTTGTAGTTAAAGTAATGTGATTCAGTCTGTCCTGTCTTTCGTTTGCTTGATTGTGTTGTTTTGCTTTCTTTCTACAGGGTCTTGCTATATAGTTCAGGCTGGGCTTAAACTCACCATGAAGCCAGCGTAAGCTGACCCTGAACTTGCAGTGATCCTCCTGCCTCAGCCTCCTGAGTCCTGGGATTATAGGAATATGCTACTGTGCCCAGTTTTAACTCTGTATTTTTAAAAGAATTAAAGTATAGTCCCAATCTGGGCAAATGGAAATTATCCTTCATTTCCCACTGCTAGAGAGTAATTGGGTGTTTTAGTGGCCAGTGGCCAGGAAATAACCCCAGATATTGTGGTTTGATTTTCACTGTGAACATAGAGGACCCGCTGTGCCCTCCTTTCCATGACAGACCTGAGTCTTCATTCCCTCTCCCCTGGGCATGTTTAAGCATGCAAAACAACTTACCAGGGTATGTACCCTTTATCCATAGATAGCTATTGATAACTGCAGGTTCTTCCTAAACCAAAAACCAGATTAGTCATTAAAACATCAAACATGTTAATTTGATAAAGTCTAATCTTATTAGGGAACATTTAATTTTAGCATTTTATAGATATAAATTAGATACATACTTTTAGGGACAACTTATAGCAAAGTCACCAGCTATTTATCTTGTTAAATCTGAAACTAACCCAGTAAATTTAAATATGTTAGGCCTAGACAAAGATTTGTTTCTAGAAGACTGAGATGGTTTTAGGATCCTGGAGAGATTAAGTTGGTTATTTAGCCCTAACAGCAGCCAGGTTCATTGCATTCTTGTTAAGTAT